>JAUJYZ010000966.1:0-74407 GCA_033675265.1 Actinostola sp. cb2023
TTGTGTCTACCCAAGTGGATGTATATTGTCTTACCCAAAGGGTATGTAAAGTTGTGTGTTTACCCAAGGGGATGTAACTTATGTCCTTACTCAAAGGGGTGCAAATTGTGTCTGACCCAAAGGGAATGTAAATTGTGTGTTACCAAAGGGGATGTACCTTATTCTTATCTCACGGGATGCAAATTGTGGTCTTACCCAAGGGGATGTAAATTGTGTCTTACCCAAAGGGATTGAACTTATGTCTTCCCCAAAGGGGATGCAATGGGGTGTTTTTACCCAAAGGGAATGTAAATTGTGTCTTACCCAAAGGGGGATGTAACCTTATGTCTTACCCAAAGCGGATGCAAAATTGTGTCTTCCCAAAGGGGATGTAAATTGTGTCTTACCCAAACGGGAATGTAACTTATTTTCCCCAAAGTGGATAAACATTGTGTCTTACGGGGATTAAATTGTGTCTTACCCAAAGGGATGTAAATTGTGTCTTACCCAAAACGGGATTAAATTGGCCTTCCCAAAGTGATAACATTGTGTCCTTACGGATGTAAATTGTGCCTTACCCAAAGGGATGTAAAGGTGTCTTACCCAAAGGGGATGTTAAATTGTGTCTTACGCAAAGGGATGTAAAATTGTGTCTTACCCCAAACGGGATGAACTTATGTCCTTACCCAAAGGGGAGTAAACATTGTGTCTTACGGGGATTTAAATTGTGCCTACCAAAGGAGATGTTAAAATCGTGTCTTACCAAAGGGGATGTAAATTGTGTGTTAAACAAAGGTGATGTAATATTGTGTCATTTACCCTCAATGGGGGATGTACATTGTGTCTTAACCCTCAAAGGGGATGTAAATTGTGTCTTACCAAAGAGGATTGTACATTGTTTCTTAAACGCAAGATGGTATTGCGCATTGTGTGTTTTACTCCCCAAGGGGATTACTGTGTGTTTATTAAACCCAAAGAGGATGTAACTTATGGTGTATTACCCAAAGCGGATTGCACAAATTGTGTGTTACCCAAAGGGAAGTTGTAAGATTGATGCCTTACCCCAAAGGGGCTGTAAACTTAGGTCGTACCCAAAGCGGATGCAAATGGTGTGTTACCCAAAGGGGATTGTAACCATATAGTCTTACCACAAAGGGTGCAAGTAAAATGGGGCTTATGTCTTAGCCAAGGGGAGGTAACTCATGTCTTACCCCAAAGGGGAATTGACATTGTGCCTTACCCCACAAGGGATGTAAATTGCGGCCTTACCCCGGAAGGGGGATGTACATTGTGCTTACCCAAAGGGGGGAAAAAAAGTGTGCCTTACCCCAAAGGGGATGTCAAAGTGTGCCCTTACACAAAGGGAGTAGTACATGTGTCTTAAAACCTCCAAAAGAGTATGTACATTGTGTCTTACCAAAAGGGGCATGAACATTGTGCATTACCCAAAGGGGATGCTAAAATGTTGCCGTAAACCCACATGGAATGTAAGTTGTTCTTTAACCCAGGGTGATAGTACATTGTGCCGTACCCAAATGGGATGTACAATTGTGCCTTACCCAAATGGTAGATCACATGCTGTCTTACCCAAAATGGGATGTAAATTGTGTGCCTTACCCCAAAGGGGATGTAAATTGTTGGCCCTACCCAAAGTGGGTGTAATTGTGCCTATACACAAAAGGGATGTAAAATTGTGTCTTACCCAAAAGGGGATGTAAAATTGTGGCCTTACCCAAAGGGGATGTAATTTGTGTCTTACCAAAGGCAAATGGGATGTAATTGTGTCTTACCCAAAGGGGATGTAAAATTGTGTCTTACCCAAAGGGGATGTAAATCTGTGTCTTTATCCAGAAAGGGGATGTAAATTGTGCCTTACCCAAAGGGGATGTAAATTGTGCCTTACCCAAATGGGGATGTGGCCTTACCCAAAGGGGATGTAAATTGTGTCTTACCACAAAGGGGATGTAAATTGTGTCTTACCCAAAGGGGATGTAAAATTGTGTCTTACCCAAAGGGGATGTAAATTGTGCCTTACAAAGGGGATGTAAATTGTGTCTTACCCGAAATGGGAGTGTAAAATTGTGTCTTACCCAAAAGGGGATGAAAATTGTGTCTTACCCAAAGGGGATGTAAATTGTGTCTTACCCAAAAGGGGATGTACATTGTGTCTTTCCCAAAGGGGATGTACATTGTGTCTTACCCAAAGGGGATGTACATTGTGTCTAACCCAAAGGGGATGTAAATTGTGCCTTACCCAAAGGGGATGTAAATTGTGTCTTACCCAAAGGGGATGTAAATTGTGTCTTACCCAAAGGGGATGTAAATTGTGTCTTTACCCAAAGGGGATGTAAATTGTGTCTTACCCAAAGGGGATGTAAATTGTGTCTTACCCAAAGGGGTAAATTGTGTCTTACGGGGAAATTGTGGCCTACCCAAGAGGATGTACATTGTGTCTTACCCAAAGGGGATGTAAATTGTGTCTTACCCAAAGGGGATGTAAATTGTGCCTTACCCAAAGGGGATGTAAATTGTGTCTTACCCAAAGGGGATGTAAATTGTGTCTTACCCAAAGGGGATGTAAATTGTGTCTTTACCCAAAGGGGATGTAACTTATGTCTTACCCAAAGGGGATGCAAATTGTGTCTTACCCAAAGGGGATGTAAATTGTGTCTTACCCAAGGGGGTGTAAATTGTGTCTTACCCAAAGGGGATGCAAATTGTGTTTTACCCAAAGGGGATGTAAATTGTGTCTTACCCAAAGGGGATGTAAACTTATGTCATACCCAAAGGGGATGCAAATTGTGTCTTACCCAAAGGGGATGTAACTTATGTCTTACCCAAAGGGGATAAACATTGTGTCTTACGGGGATGTAAATTGTGCCTTACCCAAAGGGGATGTAAATTGTGTCTTACCCAAAGGGGATGTAAATTGTGTCTTACCCAAAGGGGATGTAAATTGTGTCTTACCCAAAGGGGATGCAAAATTATGTCTTACCCAAAGGGGATGTAAATTGTGTCTTACCCAAAGGGGATGTAAAACTTGTGTCTTACCCAAAGGGATGTAAATTGTGTCTTACCCAAATTGTGTCTTACCCAAAGGGGATGTAAATTGTGTCTTACCCAAAGGGGATAAAAATTGTGTCTTACCCAAAGGGGATGTAAATTGTGTCTTACCCAAAGGGGATGTAAATTGTGTCTTACCCAAAGGGGATGTAAATTGTGGTCTTACCCAAAGGGGATGTAAATTGTGTCTTACCCAAAGGGGATGTAAATTGTGTGTCTTACCCAAAGGGGGATGTAAATTGTGTCTTACCCAAGGGGATGTAAATTGTGTCTTACCCAAAGGGGATGTAAATTGTGTCTTACCCAAAGGGGATGTAAATTGTGTCTTACCCAAAGGGGATGTAAATTGTGTCTTACCCAAAGGGGATGTAAATTGTGCCTTACCCAAAGGGGATGTAAATTGTGTCTTACCCAAAGGGGATGTACATTGTGTCTTACCCAAAGGGGATGTAAATTGTGTCCTTACCCAAAGGGGATGTAAATTGTGTCTTACCCAAAGGGGATGTACATTGTGTCTTACCCAAAGGGGATGTAAATTGTGTCTTACCCAAAGGGGATGTAAATTGTGCCTTACCCAAAGGGGATGTAAATTGTGCCTTACCCAAAGGGGATGTAAATTGTGCCTTACCCAAAGGGGATGTAAATTGTGCCTTACCCAAAGGGGATGTAAATTGTGCCTTACCCAAAGGGGATGTAAATTGTGTCTTACCCAAAGGGGATGTAAATTGTGTCTTACCCAAAGGGGATGTAAATTGTGTCTAACCCAAAGGGGATGTAAATTGTGTCTTACCCAAAGGGGATGTAAATTGTGTCTTACCCAAAGGGGATGTAAATTGTGTCTTACCCAAAGGGGATGTAAATTGTGTCTAACCCAAAGGGGGATGTAAATTGTGTCTTACCCAAAGGGGATGTAAATTGTGCCTTACCCAAAGGGGATGTAAATTGTGTCTTACCCAAAGGGGATGTAAATTGTGCCTTACCCAAAGGGGATGTAAATTGTGTCTTACCCAAAGGGGATGTAAATTGTGTCTTACCCAAAAGGGGATGTAAATTGTGTCTTACCCAAAGGGGATGTAAATTGTGTCTTACCCAAAGGGGATGTAAATTGTGTCTTACCCAAAGGGGATGTAAATTGTGTACCCAAAGGGGATGTAAATACTCCAGTTAAGAGTGTGTTACGCGCCGCTGTACTCCTTGACAAAAGACGCGTTTGCTCAGGCTTAGTCTCAATTCAGAGAATAACCAGTGCAATTAAAAATGGTTTTTATTGTTTGTCAACACTTTTGCGCATTCTCGTCGGTATTTGTGCATAATTTCCACTGAATTGAGGCTATAAGCCTGCAGAGCAAATGCGTCTTTTGTCAAAAAGTACAGCAGTGTCTAAACAACTCGAAACTGGAGTCTTACCCAAGTGTCTTACCCAAAGGAGATGTAGATTGTGCCTTACCCAAAGGGGATGTACATTGTGCCTTTGTTCAGAGTCATTCAGCAAGCTGTATATCATACCAATCTAAAAGTAAATATATATTGATCATGATTAGTCATACACAGTTCATGTACATGATAGATATTACGGCCTCGGTACATATACTCAAGACCTTGGGCACATTTTCCCCCTATCCAGACTGACCTAGGTCAATAAATAACTTTGTATTTTTTCCTTTGTCATTATTTTCTCCAACTGTTAGTCATGATTATGCAAAACATCAACAACAAAAATAAATCCAATCAGACAACAATAACAAAACATAGAGCAAAACAAAAATACAACAAAGCACGGATGAAGGCATGTGTAGAACAACAAAATATAGCTGTCAGCAGTAATTAACAATTGTCAAAACTCATCGACCAAGCAGCACGCCTCGCACAACTAGATCCGCAATGATCTGCAACGATGGCCATGTGACCCTGCTTGAGGCGTGGGGGCACCCCGCACATTGCAAACATCATGAGGAACAACCGCTGGCCAGCATGCCTCGACATTAACTTTGCCTAAATTACATTCAGCCACATACAAAACAAAAATTCACAAGCATTTATTCGTTCAAAAATTAAAGTCACATGACAATCATCTACGCTCGTAAGACCGTGCATGTGCAAACAAACAACTAATCAGTCTCATGCATGACCAAGTTTTGCAGTTCGTCAACTTCAAGAGTCAATAATTCAGTTTAAATTGATTTCAAATAAGTCAATAACAGCAGCAATAAAAAACCTGAGTGCAGCTTGAATCAAATCAAGATAATTAACTGTCTACTGGGATTCTGAGTCGTCACTTTCAATAATTATTTGCCTTTTGGTTGATTTTGGTGCTTCCACGCATGTTGATATATACATGATGTTGAAAGTGAATTAATTCCGGGCCGGTATCCTAAGAATGCTCAAGACCTTGGGCACAGTTTTTCCCTATCGGTTCCTCCCGACAGGTAATAACTTCTATGTATAGTACTAAGTATATCCCTACGGCCTACTCGCCTGTGGCTCGATCTGTACTGTCAAGACCTCATATTTTCCTGTACTGACCTCACGCTTGGTTATTTTATAGTAGTTCATAATTTTCAAGTAAGTCAGGGAATTGATTTAGCATTTTACATGTAAATACTTCAGCTGTGATTAAAACATACGTGTATGTACGAGAGAGTCTCTTCACAGAAAATCATGATCTTTGCATACCTACATAGAGGTTATTTACCGGTCGATGTCTTGAGCATACGTTTTCAAGACAGAGGACGCAGTTTTTCCCTATCCGGACTGTCCAAGGCTGGTAAAAAACTGTAACCCATTGTATATCCCTGTATATACCCTTGTATGAGAATGTAGATGTACGTGTTGTCACAAGTCAGTTACTCGTAATGGTATTTATTGAAGCAGTAATGCATGCTTGCCGTGTCTTTGTTCTCTGTTAAACACACGCGGGATATGTTGGGAGAACAAAGAAAATGTTGGAAATCACGAGCCTCCAACATTTTCTGCGTTCTCCCAACATATCCCAAGTGTTTTTAACAGAGAACAAAGGCACGGCAAGCGTGTATTAAGTAACGACTCGTATTACAACTGGTGCACCAAAGCGATAACAGCGGGTGCCAGCATTTCGCGGCAAAATACAAATACTCGAATGTGATTGGCTGAGAGGCTATCTTCTTCCGATATTTCATGGTTTGCCGTAGATTCCAACAATGAGCGAACCATATTTGGTAGTACTTAGCATAATTCGCTATTACCCGAAGTTATACGGATTTTCATTGCGAGGAAGCTTGTGATACGAAGATAAATGACTCCAAGTTGTTGAAATGTGAGACTCTTCAGAATGTTTATATCCAGCAAATACATTATTATTTACCCATGTTTCTTTGTAGTTACGTAACAATTAGGTTTATTTAAGTTTCCATGGCATATTGTGTTGCTGTATGTTCGTGTTCTAAACATTTGGAGTGGGGATTCCGCGAAACTGCGTTCGACTTGAAAGGTCACGTCGAAAGAAAGGTCATTTGTGGAAGGATTCCAAATGCTGAGGTGTGAAGTACCAAACGGACCAATACAATTGGAGACTAGCTGAATAGATGTCATGGTTAGCGGAAATACAACACAGACCATGCAGTTGCTTATGATCAAAGATATCTTTAATTTCTTCAAATTTCTTATTATATTTAATTCAAGTGAATTTGTGTACATATCAAAACTAACCGGTTTGATTCGAATTAGTAGCATTTTCGGTCATTTAGGCTTATTTTGGAGACTCATTACAAACATTATCCAATTACAGTGTATGGTATGATCATTTTCTTCAGTATACAAACTTGCTCACGATAGAAATCGCTGAAACTTCTACAATACAATTGTATGAATATTTGATGCTTTCTTGAAAAGTTTTATCGTTGGATATTATCTAACACTAGTAATATCTAAAGATATAGGTTTGAATTTGGACCTATGACACCTTTTTTGAGCTTTAATCAAATTCTTGTATTTAATTAAAAGCAAACAAGGTCTGATTAACGGCTCCAAATCGCTTTCAAGTCCAAATCCGCACCACCTCTTACGCGAGCCGCTACTTAATGCTTTTATAAAATAATTACAAGGATTTCTTTCTTAAAAAATCCTTTATTTACGCGAATTTTGAGGGATCAAATTTGCAATTTTCCTGAAAAGCGAGAAATCGTGCATCATCCAATCAAATGTCACGAAAGAAATCAGAATGGCAAAGCGACAGTAGCGACTCGACAACTTTTATCAGTGCCGTATAAATAGTGTTTTGGCAGGAAAAACATTTTGAAGAATGCTCTTTTCTGTCACAAAATTACCGAAGAATGTTTGTTACACTTATTGTGGACAAAAAGAATTGGACGATTCGTCAAGTTTTTCTTGGTGTGTTTGAAATTGAAGCTCAATTCTTGCAAATTGTTGGTTTAAAATGAGCAAAATCACATCTAGATAGAACTCGAACTTAACTAAACAAGAAAAAACTGTAATTCTATGCTTATATTTAGTAAATAAAACATGTTTGACAACAGAAAAAAATATATATTTGTGGTCGATCAAATCCACTGCATCGCTTCAAGGTCATGAACCATGTTTCTGTGCTCTTATATCACATAGCTTTTTACCCAATCAGAGCGCACGTTATCGTAAATGGAGTAGGTCATCTGAAGAAGCTCGAGAAGAATTCATGAAAAACACCACGCGTATTCGATGAAAGTGGTTTAATACCACGAGTGCGTAGCATGAGTGCTTATAAATTAGGGGGGTATGGGGGCATGCTCCCCCAGAAAATTTTGAAAATGAGGTTATTGCAAATGAGTCCCATCACGACGATGAAAAAATTACCCGGTGTTCAGCAAACTGACAAATCGGAACGCGCACATGAAATCAACCAATCACAACTTGTTGCTAAAAATAGCCAATCTAACAATGTGATAGGAACACGTATATTAAGAGATGGACTCCCCTAGTAGTACTTAATTTCCTCCTGGTTTCTCCCACCATATGAAAACCATCAATGACAATTCAATATTTTCAATTTCCCAGAATTCTTCAATAGCTGATATCGAAGTTACACTCCAATGACTCTGAACAACGGTTTCAAGTCGAGGCTATCGGGTCAGAACAAAAACTTGACCCAATAGCCTCGACTTGAAACCTTTGTTCAGAGTCATTGGAGTGTAACTTCGATATCAGCTATTGGTTAAAGTCTTCATGGTTTTCAATCCAACAAAGTTTATTAGACCTGTAGTGTAAACACATGTACAGTAACTAAGATATATGTTGGACAAGTGTACCTTTGTTTTTCCAACTTATTTTCAGCAAGCTGTATATCATACCAATCTAAAAGTAAATATACATCGATCATGATTAGTCATACACAGTTCATGTACATGATAGATATTACGGCCTCGGTACATATACTCAAGACCTTGGGCACATTTTTCCCCTATCCAGACTGACCTAGGTCAATAAATAACTTTGTATTTTTTCCTTTGTCATTATTTTCTCCAACTGTTAGTCATGATTATGCAAAACATCAACAACAAAAATAAATCCAATCAGACAACAATAACAAAACATAGAGCAAAACAAAAATACAACAAAGCACGGATGAAGGCATGTGTAGAACAACAAAATATAGCTGTCAGCAGTAATTAACAATTGTCAAACTCATCGACCAAGCAGCACGCCTCGCACAACTAGATCCGCAATGATCTGCAATGATGGCCATGTGACCCTGCTTGAGGCGTGGGGGCACCCCGCACATTGCAAACCTCATGAGGAACAACCGCTGGCCAGCATGCCTCGACATTAACTTTGCCTAAATTACATTCAGCCACATACAAAACAAAAATTCACAAGCATTTATTCGTTCAAAAATTAAAGTCACATGACAATCATCTACGCTCGTAAGACCGTGCATGTGCAAACAAACAACTAATCAGTCTCATGCATGACCAAGTTTTGCAGTTCGTCAACTTCAAGAGTCAATAATTCAGTTTAAGGGGGGATTAACATATTTATTTGGCCCGTTGCTAGGGAAACTTTGAAAATTCATAAAACTCTTAAAATCAGTACACAAGGCATGAAACTTTCACAATGTGTTAGTTGAGGGTAGAAGTTCGACATGTGATGACGTCATCACGTACGTCCTGATGACGTCATCACATCGTAAAAAAACGGCGTTTTTCATAGGGTTTTGAAGAATTAGAAATATTTTTATATAATCTGAAAATTTATATCAAGGCGCAGAAGACTGAGCATGCGTTTTGCGTTTCAATGAAAATTGAATTTTTTATGGCAGTTTCTTTGCATTTTTAACGACATTTTTGTCCATAACTTTACCGTTTTTTCTTTGTTTCTAAAATCCATGCTCAAATTTGTGGAGAATACTCTTCTTATCAGATACATAAAGAAAAAAGTTAACTTTTTTGAAAACGTGAAAAGAACGGCGTTTTTTTCGAAAATGCCGTTTTTGTGGCTTGGGCTACCTGTGGTCGTTATAATTTTCGTTCGCAAGACAAATACATGACAATTTAGGTGTGTTAGAAAAAAATATTTTCTGCACTTTCTTTTGGTTCAAGGTACATAAACATTTACCCAGAAAGGAAGATCGATATTTACTTGTCATTTGTGTGGTTTTCTCATGTTTTGAAGCATTTTAATGCAGCTCAAATTATTAATTTGTGCAAAGTCTTTCGGATACGGCAAAGTTTTTCAGTCGTGTTTTCAAGGTGTTTTCACCGATCTTCGACGTACTTCATCTACTGTTTGACATGTTTCATTTTGACAGGCAGAGTCTAGAACAACAACCTGTTGAGTAAGGTAATCCTTGATTGTTTTTTATTGATTTATCGGCGTTTTTTACTCTTAGGTTGAAGTTTTTGTGACGACAAGTCGACTTGTTTTACTTCGGTTCAATATCATTCTGTTGAGTGTTGTTGCTTTTGAACGATTCTTCAAGTGGAATTATCGCTTGCTTTCTTTGACTTCTTTTACTTTAAACTACTGCAGTCTATCATATGTCGAATATTTATTCATTGAACAAACTTAAAATTAAGAGAATAACGCTCAATAAAATATATAACTTGTAATTTTTGAAGTGAAACTCGTGTATGTCTTGCGGGAAAACACTGGGCGCTTGCTCGATGAAATCTCTTCTCATTCAAGCTCTGCATAGCAACGAATTACCATGGCAACGAAATATGTTAATCCCCCCTTAAATTGATTTCAAATAAGTCAATAACAGCAGCAATAAAAACCCTGAGTGCAGCTCGAATCAAATCAAGATAATTAACTGTCTACTGGGATTCTGAGTCGTCACTTTCAATAATTATTTGCCTTTTGGTTGATTTTGGTGCTTCCACGCATGTTGATATATACATGATGTTGAAAGTGAATTAATTCCGGGCCGGTATCCTAAGAATGCTCAAGACCTTGGGCACAGTTTTTCCCTATCGGTTCCTCCCGACAGGTAAATAACTTCTATGTATAGTACTAAGTATATCCCTACGGCCTACTCGCCTGTGGCTCGATCTGTACTGTCAAGACCTCATATTTTCCTGTACTGACCTCACGCTTGGTTATTTTATAGTAGTTCATAATTTTCAAGTAAGTCAGGGAATTGATTTAGCATTTTACATGTAAATACTTCAGCTGTGATTAAAACATACGTGTATGTACGAGAGAGTCTCTTCACAGAAAATCATGATCTTTGCATACCTACATAGAGGTTATTTACCGGTCGATGTCTTGAGCATACGTTTTCAAGACAGAGGACGCAGTTTTTCCCTATCCGGACTGTCCAAGGCTGGTAAAAAACTGTAACCCATTGTATATCCCTGTATATACCCTTGTATGAGAATGTAGATGTACGTGTTGTCACAAGTCAGTTACTCGTAATGGTATTTATTGAAGCAGTAATGCATGCTTGCCGTGTCTTTGTTCTCTGTTAAACACACGCGGGATATGTTGGGAGAACAAAGAAAATGTTGGAAATCACGAGCCTCCAACATTTTCTGCGTTCTCCCAACATATCCCAAGTGTTTTTAACAGAGAACAAAGGCACGGCAAGCGTGTATTAAGTAACGACTCGTATTACAACTGGTGCACCAAAGCGATAACAGCGGGTGCCAGCATTTCGCGGCAAAATACAAATACTCGAATGTGATTGGCTGAGAGGCTATCTTCTTCCGATATTTCATGGTTTGCCGTAGATTCCAACAATGAGCGAACCATATTTGGTAGTACTTAGCATAATTCGCTATTACCCGAAGTTATACGGATTTTCATTGCGAGGAAGCTTGTGATACGAAGATAAATGACTCCAAGTTGTTGAAATGTGAGACTCTTCAGAATGTTTATATCCAGCAAATACATTATTATTTACCCATGTTTCTTTGTAGTTACGTAACAATTAGGTTTATTTAAGTTTCCATGGCATATTGTGTTGCTGTATGTTCGTGTTCTAAACATTTGGAGTGGGGATTCCGCGAAACTGCGTTCGACTTGAAAGGTCACGTCGAAAGAAAGGTCATTTGTGGAAGGATTCCAAATGCTGAGGTGTGAAGTACCAAACGGACCAATACAATTGGAGACTAGCTGAATAGATGTCATGGTTAGCGGAAATACAACACAGACCATGCAGTTGCTTATGATCAAAGATATCTTTAATTTCTTCAAATTTCTTATTATATTTAATTCAAGTGAATTGTGTACATATCAAAACTAACCGGTTTGATTCGAATTAGTAGCATTTTCGGTCATTTAGGCTTATTTTGGAGACTCATTACAAACATTATCCAATTACAGTGTATGGTATGATCATTTTCTTCAGTATACAAACTTGCTCACGATAGAAATCGCTGAAACTTCTACAATACAATTGTATGAATATTTGATGCTTTCTTGAAAAGTTTTATCGTTGGATATTATCTAACACTAGTAATATCTAAAGATATAGGTTTGAATTTGGACCTATGACACCTTTTTTGAGCTTTAATCAAATTCTTGTATTTAATTAAAAGCAAACAAGGTCTGATTAACGGCTCCAAATCGCTTTCAAGTCCAAATCCGCACCACCTCTTACGCGAGCCGCTACTTAATGCTTTTATAAAATAATTACAAGGATTTCTTTCTTAAAAAATCCTTTATTTACGCGAATTTTGAGGGATCAAATTTGCAATTTTCCTGAAAAGCGAGAAATCGTGCATCATCCAATCAAATGTCACGAAAGAAATCAGAATGGCAAAGCGACAGTAGCGACTCGACAACTTTTATCAGTGCCGTATAAATAGTGTTTTGGCAGGAAAAACATTTTGAAGAATGCTCTTTTCTGTCACAAAATTACCGAAGAATGTTTGTTACACTTATTGTGGACAAAAAGAATTGGACGATTCGTCAAGTTTCTTGGTGTGTTTGAAATTGAAGCTCAATTCTTGCAAATTGTTGGTTTAAAATGAGCAAAATCACATCTAGATAGAACTCGAACTTAACTAAACAAGAAAAACTGTAATTCTATGCTTATATTTAGTAAATAAAACATGTTTGACAACAGAAAAAATATATATTTGTGGTCGATCAAATCCACTGCATCGCTTCAAGGTCATGAACCATGTTTCTGTGCTCTTATATCACATAGCTTTTTACCCAATCAGAGCGCACGTTATCGTAAATGGAGTAGGTCATCTGAAGAAGCTCGAGAAGAATTCATGAAAAACACCACGCGTATTCGATGAAAGTGGTTTAATACCACGAGTGCGTAGCATGAGTGCTTATAAATTAGGGGGGTATGGGGGCATGCTCCCCCAGAAAATTTTGAAAATGAGGTTATTGCAAATGAGTCCCATCACGATGAAAAAATTACCCGGTGTTCAGCAAACTGACAAATCGGAACGCGCACATGAAATCAACCAATCACAACTTGTTGCTAAAAATAGCCAATCTAACAATGTGATAGGAACACGTATATTAAGAGATGGACTCCCCTAGTAGTACTTAATTTCCTCCTGGTTTCTCCCACCATATGAAAACCATCAATGACAATTCAATATTTTCAATTTCCCAGAATTCTTCAATAGCTGATATCGAAGTTACACTCCAATGACTCTGAACAACGGTTTCAAGTCGAGGCTATCGGGTCAGAACAAAAACTTGACCCAATAGCCTCGACTTGAAACCTTTGTTCAGAGTCATTGGAGTGTAACTTCGATATCAGCTATTGGTTAAAGTCTTCATGGTTTTCAATCCAACAAAGTTTATTAGACCTGTAGTGTAAACACATGTACAGTAACTAAGATATATGTTGGACAAGTGTACCTTTGTTTCATCCAACTTATTTTCAGCAAGCTGTATATCATACCAATCTAAAAGTAAATATACATCGATCATGATTAGTCATACACAGTTCATGTACATGATAGATATTACGGCCTCGGTACATATACTCAAGACCTTGGGCACATTTTTCCCCTATCCAGACTGACCTAGGTCAATAAATAACTTTGTATTTTTTCCTTTGTCATTATTTTCTCCAACTGTTAGTCATGATTATGCAAAACATCAACAACAAAAATAAATCCAATCAGACAACAATAACAAAACATAGAGCAAAACAAAAATACAACAAAGCACGGATGAAGGCATGTGTAGAACAACAAAATATAGCTGTCAGCAGTAATTAACAATTGTCAAACTCATCGACCAAGCAGCACGCCTCGCACAACTAGATCCGCAATGATCTGCAATGATGGCCATGTGACCCTGCTTGAGGCGTGGGGGCACCCCGCACATTGCAAACCTCATGAGGAACAACCGCTGGCCAGCATGCCTCGACATTAACTTTGCCTAAATTACATTCAGCCACATACAAAACAAAAATTCACAAGCATTTATTCGTTCAAAAATTAAAGTCACATGACAATCATCTACGCTCGTAAGACCGTGCATGTGCAAACAAACAACTAATCAGTCTCATGCATGACCAAGTTTTGCAGTTCGTCAACTTCAAGAGTCAATAATTCAGTTTAAATTGATTTCAAATAAGTCAATAAGAGCAGCAATAAAAAACCTGAGTGCAGCTTGAATCAAATCAAGATAATTAAGACGAAATCCGCCAGGAGATCGAGTGATATTCGAGGTCAGCGGAATAAAATACCACTAAGCATTGCGCGCTCAGTCATCAAATATTTTTGGGGAATATGAAAGCAGCCATCTTGTATTTGCAGAAGCGATTGGCAAGATTTGAACTATTCTCTCGGTTTATGTGCAATTTTCGAGACAAAAAGGTATCAAAGTTATATTTGTTGTAGTTTGTATTGCTAGAAGTCCGATGTATTCCTTAAAAAGCGTATTTCGGCTGTGTAAATCAGGAAATTAAACGTGGGCTACCATGCGACTAAATTCACAGTACAGATCAGTGCATGGACTCCAACAGATGACTGAAAACCAAGCCATATTATTTACCGACACATACCAATATAACAGGTAAAATGTTTGCTTCGAATGTGCAATTCTTTGGTTAGGTTGTTTACTGCAGTAAATCTATTTCAATCCGATGTTTGTCCTGTCTTGATTACTATTTCCCTGGGCTGCTTCCGGCGGGAGATTTCGGCGGGAACACTCGCACGCGCGCGTCTGTTCATCAATTTAAATGGCTTTTGAAAAACAAACAAAGTCTGAAGTCTGGTACATGGTTGGTATGTTACTTTTCGGACCATCAAAATCCACCACTTTTGCTGTTTTACCTACCACAAGATAAACACCCTAGTATTAAAAGGGCTCAGTACTCAGTAGAAATGTCAAGTGGAAGCTGCTCCGAATGTGGACAGAATTTTCAAGACAAGGAATTGAGACCCATTACAGGTTTTCCCCTGAGTGAAAAGCGAGTTTGTTCAAAGTGTCGCTGGGCAATTGAACATACGTGCAGAGTTAAAGGTTGTAAGACTCCGAAATCAAAGGTGAAACTACTTCCGCTTCCTGTAAGGTTGAGTCAGTCCACTCAAGTTGTCCAACAGAGTATTTTTAGCCAAATTTGAAATGTCAGTATTGACAAAATATTGCTGTAAATCATGTTACAATAAGTTACATGCAGCTACAAGAGAGTTTGGATCTCCATCAGATGAAGAGCACTCTCGAGAGCATGCTGGCAAAAAAGGGAGGCCTTGTGTTTCTTACAATGATGCATGTAGGAAGACACAAACAAAAATAGAAAAAAAAGCAGCCAATGCATTTCTTGAGAGCATGGTAACATTAAAAGAAACAATCAGTAATATTTCTGGAGACTGTGGTGAGGAGTTGTTTAATGTTACCATGGGCAAGATGAATGAAACACCTGATAAGGTAATTAAAGGGGGTCTCATCGAGCCCGATAATAATTTAATCGATGCTCAGTGCTTTTGGTTTGCCTTGTTGTGCACACGATTCGTCACCTACAGTTATAATAATTATTATTATTATTGAGTTGAGTGCAAACACTAAATCCATGCAACATTTTGCACTGATTAGTACTAAATAACACAATGAAACATTAGAAAACATTTGAAATATCAGTATTTCGTACTAGATAGTAATATTTATAGTGCATGGATTTAGTGTTTCACTCTACAGAACCATTATCTTGACAACATATAAGACTTTGCAGACACATTTTTATTGTGTTGAAGATGGCCAAAAAATATGCTGTACACCATATGAAATGACAAAAGCACGGGTTCACTATCAACATGGCGCAGCTGTTTCTGCACCCAAAGAACCACCAACACACTACATGAGAATTTTTCCAGATAGCTTGGCTTTCCTTATTGATTTCCTTCATAGTCCTGAGTGTACTGAGAGATCTTCCTACAAAACTGCTGATTGCAGTGGAAAAAAGAAATCTTGGTTAAGTGATCTCCTTGGAAGTGGCACCCAACCAGTCTTGCACCTAAAACGGAATAAGGAAAAACTATTTAGTATGTACAAAGAAGAATGTTCAAAACAAAGTGAAATACCAAAAGGGAGAACTCTTTTCTATCAGGGGTTGGAAGCAGGCAATTTCCATCAACTGGTTGAAATGGCTGGTCTTTGTAATATCTGCACCGAAAGTGGAGCTGAGAACTTTGAAAAATTAAATAAGCTGGCAGAAAGAGTAGAATTACACTGGCTAGAAAATAATGAAAGGGAATGTCCAATTCCAGATATCAAGACAAGAGCCAAAGGCCTAAAGGGTTATTTGTTGTCAGATTACACAAACAACTTGAGAAAGCATGACGAGTGTGCTAGCCACTGCATAGAGTGGTGTTTAAATGATGCACCAACTTGTGCAGATGAGAAGCATACAAACAGTTGCCCTAACTGTAATGAGCGATGGCTACTAGTAGAAAGTCTGAATAACACTGTGAAGCAACTGAATTGTCCCTCGGATGAAAAGGATTCCTTGCTTTCTGAAATCATGGATATAGATGAGAATCTGTCAAAATACATGTCACATCTTATACGGGGCAAACACCAGAGAGAATGTTACATAGAAGAAATGAAGAATCTCAAACCAGGGCATGCTGTTGGTGTGTGCGACTATATGATGAAGCTCATGTTTAAAAGGCTGTATGAGCCCCAGAGAGAATGGTTTGGAAAAAAAGGTGCCTCTGTGCATGGATTCATGTTTTTGTTTCGAGAGGAGGAAGATGGACCGATTCTAACAGAGTACCACGATGCCATCAGCGAGACAGACGATACACAGAATTGGTTCTTTAGTGCTAGCTGCCTTGAAGAGAGTGCCAAGAATATGAAAGCTCTACATCCTGAAATCACCTCCCTGTCTATGTGGTCTGATAATGGTCCTCATTACAAAAATTCAAGTTTGATAATATGGTTACAAAAATTCAAAGAACTCACTGGTATACATCTCAAGAAGTTCTCCAATTTTGAGGCCCAAAAGGGTAAGACAAAGTTGGACAGTCATTATGCAACTCTGAAATTTGCTCTACGTCAACACATGAAGGAAGGACCTAGTGTCATGTGTGGTGAAGATATTGTACAGGGAACTAAGGACAGACTCAGAGGAACACATGTGTATCGCATAGATATAAATCGTCAAGCTGAGCCACCATCTGCCAAGACACTGGCTGGAATTTCACAGTATGGTGATTTTGAGTACACATCTAATGGCATTGTAATGAGAGAAAACACAAACATCGGAGAAGGGAAGCTTTACACCAATGCGAACCCCAACAAACACTTTAAGAATGACATTAGTACTACATCAGCATCAACTGATTTTGACATCACTTATGCCAAAACAGTCAACAAATTGCTTCCAAAAGGGCCAAAATCAAAGGTACAACAGCATCCAGTGGAAACTACAAAATGTACCAAAGAAGCAGCTAGAATGCCTAATGAAACTCTAAAGGAATGCAAGATTTGTGGCAAACAATTTCTTCGCCCTGGAAACATCAACCGACATGAAAACAGTGGTACGTGTAACATAAATAATAATAATGAAAAAAGAGTTGTCATATCACGCACATCAAATTATTCAACATGCGATACAAAAAATCCCGCAATCATCAATTCAGTTAGTAAAATCCATCAACAAGCAGGAAAAAAGAAAAGTGCTGAATGCACCTTTGAAATACATGAGGAATGGACAACAAGTTTAAAAGGAAGTGCTCAAAGGCGTGCAACCAAAAGAAAAGCAGTTAGGTTTACAAATGAACAAAAAGAAATCATGGAAAGATGTTTTGATTCTGGAATTACGAGCAAATCTGCACGATATACACCTCTTCAGTGTCAAAAAGAGATGACAAAACAAATTGGACCCGATCTTACCTTGAAAGAGAACCAAATCAGATCTCATTTCAGTAGGCGTCATGCAAAACATGCTGTAAAAGAGGAATAGATCAGATGTAAACGTTTGTATCATTATTCATGTACGAAAGGCATGTTTGTGGTGCTTTTTTACTCACAAAAATCAGTGCCTACAATAATAATCAATTATTCGCCAAAGGCGAAGTCATTATCAGAGATTATTATTCAATTTTCATATATTGTACAAATTCCGATCTTCTGGTTGGTTGATTTGTACCACGTGACGTGTGGTAATGACGTGACAACAGTGGCGACGTCATTATCGTGGTGTATAAGCCGTGGTGTAAGCTTTTACTCCACGGTATTAGTATTAGTTAGTATTAGCTTGCCTCTGCAATGTATACAAATTGAATAATAAAAATGTTAACGCCCTCTTTGCTTGTGAGTTATCGGGCTTTTATTACCTTCACTCGTTCACTAACTGAATTAACTTGAAATTTTCTCATACTGCACTCGGCTACGCCTCGTACAGTATTTAAATTTCTCATTAGACTGCAAAACAGTCCCTACTTCTTCGCGAAACTCTGTCGAGAAGAGTTGAAGTTTGATCGAGTCATTGGGGCCTATTCTCTCGCAGCCCCAATGACTCTATCGAACTTCAACTCTTCTCGACAGAGTTTCGCGAAGAAGTAGGGGCTGTTTTACAGTCTCATTCATTTTTAGTGAACCCCGATGAAACCATCCCGATAACCCACTAGTTTACAAAGGTAAACTAATTGGGGACACCTATTTACATACAATAGAAAAATTATAAAACTAGATATTTACTCATAGATAAAATTTACTCATACATTGTATGTTAGTTGTCTACAATTTCATAAAGGAAAAGTCAGATAATACTACTGAATTTCATAACATTATGAAAAGTTTGCTGTGGTTGGACAGGTAATATAAAAGTAATATTATTTGTATTTCATTCTATGCATCCTTTTTAGATACATTGTATACAATATATATATACTGTATTTACAAGTAATAAAAAAATATTTGCAGAATGGAGAATGAGCTGAAATGTGGAATGCATGTCTAGATAAATCGAACTATCATTTCGATCCTTCGCTTTACCTTCAACCTGCTGGTTACACTAACTGATTTGAAATTGACAAGTGTTGGGTTTTGCAAGTGCAAAATTCCATTGAGAACCTACAAAACAGCGAGCTCGTAAACACAGTGGTGTTGCTTCGATTATCTTAGAATTCACAGGCCATTAAGAATATATGTCACTTGCTCTACTGGTTAAATCCTAAGCTGTTCCAATTACAACTAGTACGATTTTCTAGCACTGAACAAAAAATATGACTAACGCCGTCGGAATTCGAAAATGAGCAATCGAGTTCGCACGCAAAAGCCAGTTCCTTTGAAGGTATAATAAACGTGTCAGAGTCGAATTGCGTGGTCAAGATACTGGACACCCTTAGTTCTTTTGAATAAGCAAGATTCTTCTATGTTTAGCTTCATATTTGTGCATTTTTGTCAAAAATTCGCAACGCCCTCAAAACTAAGAAAACAACGTCTGTTGCAATAAGGCATAGCAACTCTCATTCGCAGTTTCACTGTCCGTTGTTGCCCAGATTTACAAATATTTGGCTCAAATTTATTCGTTAATGTCAAAATAAGTATATGTATTATTTCCAACTCATTCCAAGTAGGCTGACTAGCACAACACATTACCAACAGCCGGCAAATGATCTAAAATTCCAATGAACTTTCGCAGTTTCGGTAAGAACTTATAAAGAAAATTGAAATGGCACCAAATGCCAATAAAACTCGGCGAATATAATAAAATGAGCATCAAATGAAAATAAAATTACTTAGTTTTACTAAACTACGAAGTCTTGTGGAATTTCTTTTCATAAAGAGAAATCGGTGGTTTAGCCCCATGGTGGTTTAGCCCCCAGTGGGTTTAGCCCCTCTCTTAAAGTGGGTTTAGCCCCCTCTTAAAGTGGTTTAGCCCCTCTCTTAAAGTGGTTTAGCCCCTCTCTTAAAGTGGTTTAGCCCCCTCTCAAAAGTGGTTTAGCCCCTCTCTTAAAGTGTTTTAAATTCAAAATGTGTTAAATAAAGTGTTAAACATGTGTCTATGCTTTATTAGAGTATCTGCAAAGTATCTGGAAAGTTTGAACTTGAAGTTTGGGTTTTCGAAGTTTATCTTCTAACTTTCAACTCAAAGGAGAGAAAATTGAAAATAAGTTAACACCAAGGATTTACCGAGTTTGAAAGATTGAATAACATGGATTCAATACTCAATGAACGGTTTCGGTTCGTTTTGAATATAAATGTAGCCGGTATTTATGAAGGGAAACAGCCGAGTCGCTTCGCCGGTTTTGCTTGGATTCATAATCACCGCCGTTGATCGGTTAACTCCGATTAACTCCGTTGAGTGATTTGATCGGATTCTTCTCATCAGCTGCAGTATGTTTAATATCCTCGTGTATATAGATGATAAATAAGAATCCATAAATAAACACAAGCGAATCCATTCCATCTATATCGTGATCGAATCCTCGTGATCAAAACTTCGGCTTTCACGAAGTGGATACGTCCAATACGTTTCGTTCCCTCGAAATCATTTCAGGCTGTTTAAAGTCATAGTTTATTGATAAGAAAAGAGGGAATACTGTATAGATTCTTATGGATTCATTCTTATAATAATGGCTAGACGGATGAATCACGGTACTTGTTGTCTTCACCGGCGCGAGTGGTTTAGCCCCTCACGGTTTCTTTCTCTCACTGCATGACCACGGACTGGGATGAATCCCCATAATAAGATACATCAAAAGAAAGTTTATGCTCTGTCCTCTGTTTTCACATAGTTTTTATTATATAAAAGTAGAATCCAACTTCAAACTTTGAACGGACTCGAGTCATATACTATGTTCTTGCTGTCGAGGGATTCCTGTCGAGTTAGCGTCCCTAACGACCGAGTCAATCATATGTAACAACAAACTACTAAAACTTATGATTGGATGTGATAATATTCCAATTAATTTCGGCACTCGATCAGTCCAAAGCAATCGCTCATTGGATGGGATAATATTCCAATTAGCAAACCCATCGTTGTGTATCCAAGTTGATCCTAGTTGTTTAAAAGGTCATGTTTAGGCTAGAGTAGAGAATACCCGTCCACTATAATATCGTTTAAGGAATACTGCCACCGCGGTCCGCGGTCACACAGTCAATGAATTATAAAGAGTGTAAGATATAATATTCACTGCCACCGCGGTCCGCGGTCACACAGTCAATGAATTATAATAAGTGTAAGATATAATATTCACTGCCACCGCGGTCCGCGGTCCCACAGTCAATGAATTATAATTATTGAGCCGTTCAGCGGTGTTGCCATGAGAGGAATGCAGGTTTGTAACGTACAACCACAGGGAGCCCATGCTTATTATGTGTGTATTATTATTATTATTATTAATGTGTGTATTATTGCTTCGTTCTCAGAAGATCACGGCAGGCTGTTGTCATGCAACGCTTATAATGTGTGTATTATTGCTTCGTTCTCAGAAGATCACGGCAGGCTGTTGTCATGCAACACTTATAATGTGTGTATTATTGCTTCGTTCTCAGAAGATCACGGCAGGCTGTTGTCATGCAACGCTTATAATGTGTGTATTATTGCTTCGTTCTCAGAAGATCACGTCAGGCTGTTGTCATGCAATGCTTATGTGTGTATTATTGCTTCGTTCTCAGAACTGATCACGACAGTCTGTTGTCATGCAACGCTTATATAATTTGTACATTCACTTCACAGCTCCCTTTGTCACTTAGAGTAGAGAATACCCGTCCACTAAAAAATTTGCACGATTTAAATTAAAATTGCTCAAAATTATTCAACTTTTTGATGGCCAAACTTTGCTCACTGCATCTTTTGAAACTGTGTATCCATAGACTATTATGCCGGGAATTTCAAACCATAGCTTTAATAAATAATTAATATGGTTTCTATGGCAACGTGATTTACATGTAAATAAGCCAAATGTGCATGTTATTTCTTTTAAAAACACGATTTTATTTTGGACTTAACATTCAGCATTAAAGTATTTATTTCATCTTAAATAAAAAGGTGTTAAAGCATTCAAAATAATAGAAGTGTTTTGTGCCACCTTATTATTTTTGTTTGGAACTGAACATATAGTCAAGTTACTTACGTCAGTGGACCGCGGTGGCAGAGAATATTATATCTTACACTTATTATAATTCGTTGACTGTGGGACCGCGGTGGCAGTGAATATTATATCTTACACTTATTATAATTCGTTGACTGTGGGACCGCGAACCGCGGTGGCAGTGAATATTATATCTTACACTCTTTATCATTCCTTGACTGTGGGACCGGGACGCGGTGGCAGTGAATATTATATCGGACTGTGGGACCGCGGACCGCGTGGCAGTGAATATTATATCTTACACTCTTTATCATTCCTTGACTGTGGGACCGCGGACCGCGGTGGCAGTGAATATTATATCTTACACTTATTATAATTCGTTGACTGTGGGACCGCGGACCGCGGTGGCAGTGTTATATCTTACAATATAATTCGTTGACTGTACCGCGGACCGCGGTGGCAGTGAATATTATATCTTACACTTATTATAATTGTTGACTGTGGGACCGCGGACCGCGGTGGCAGTGAATATTATATCTTACACTTATTATAATTTCGTTGACTGTGGGACCGCGGACCGCGGTGGCAGTGAATATTATATCTTACACTCTTTATCACACTGTGGGACCGCGGACCGCGGTGGCAGTCAATGTTTTATCTTACACATTCTTTATCATTCGTTGACTGTGGGACCGCGGACCGCGGTGGCAGTGAATATTATATCTTACACTTATTTAATTTTTGACTGTGGGGACCGCGGACCGCGGTGGCAGTGAATATATATATCTTACACTCTTTATCGTTGACTGTGGGACCGCGGACCGCGGTGGCAGTCAATGTTATATCTTACACTTATTATAATTCGTTGACTGTGGGACCGCGGACCGCGGTGGCAGTGGCAGTGAATATTATATCTTACACTCTTTATCATTCTTGACTGTGGGACCGCGGGACCGCGGTGGCAGTGAATATTGTATCTTACACTCTTTATCATTCCTTGACTGTGGGACCGCGGACCGCGGTGGCAGTGAATATTATATCTTACACTTATTATAATTCGTTGACTGTGGGACCGCGGACCGCGGTGGCAGTGAATATCATTACACTTATTATAATTCGTTGACTGTGGGACCGCGGACCGCGGTGGCAGTGAATATTATATCTTACACTTATTATAATTCGTTGACTGTGGGACCGCGGACCGCGGTGGCAGTGAATATTATATCTTACACTTATTATAATTCGTTGACTGTGGGACCGCGGACCGCAGTGCAGTGAATATTATATCTTACACTCTTTATCATTCCTTGACTGTGGGACCGCGGACCGCGGTGGCAGTCAATGTTATATCTTACACTCTTTATCATTCGTTGACTGTGGGACCGCGGACCGCGGTGGCAGTGGCATGGATATTTTACACTTATTATAATTCGTTGACTGTGGGACCGCGGTGGCAGTGAATATTATATCTTACACTCTTTATCATTCCTTGACTGTGGGACCGCGGACCGCGGTGGCAGTCAATGTTATATCTTACACTCTTTATCATTCGTTGACTGTGGGACCGCGGACCGCGGTTGGCAGTGGATATTTTACCTTACACTTATTATAATTCATTCGATCTCACTACAGGACCGCGGACTACGGTAGCACTTCCTTTAGGAACTTAGTATAATTAACTTCTCTACAGGACCGCGGACTGCGGTAGCACTTCCTTTAACGTCTAAGTATAATTAAGACTGCAGACCGCGGACCACATATTTTTACGTACCACACTGCTACAGTTTGCTTTCTATATTGCATTCAGTACGTGACCACGGAACGCATTTTTGGGGGGTAGTGCCTTCAAAAGTGGACGGGTATTCTCTACTCGCTCCCATGTTTAAAAAAAGGTCATGACTTCAAATGCACAATGAATCCTGCACAATCACCAATAAATACTACATCACTTACATGAAAAATAAAAGTATACAAACTTATACAATCACAGAATCCCAATCCCAATCACCGAGTCACATGTTCACGTGTTCACGGTCAAATCGGTCACGCGGTCAAATCCAATATGGCCGCCAATCAATAAGGCATCTATAAAATAATACAAATCTCTTATAGTTCACAAAACTGACTGGCATTCGTGTTTTAGAAGGTAAATCAATGATATTTAGTGTGGGGGCTAAACCACCTTAAGAGAGGGGCTAAACCACTGGGGGCTAAACCACCATGGGGCTAAACCACCGTAATTGGGCTACCATACCGAGGCGTTCAAGATGGCCATGTGCCTTCACTGCTTCAGGATAGATATGACGATAATACTCATTCTACCGTACTACACAGCCTTTCCTACTAATACCGAGACATTCATAGATCTCAAACGTTTTTGTCCAACAAATAATATATGTGTACAATGTATAGATTACTTACCGTGTGGAGTTGTTTCCCCAACTAGAAGACGAGTTGGCGAGGTCTCTTGTCAAATCGTCATATACCAAAAACATCTCCTAAACTCAATTCGTTGGTCACAGAAGCTCATCATATCTCGGCTACTTCAACATGACAATCCCTTTAGTGATCTGAAGTTCTTAAAACTGCGATCGTATTCGTATTTTAAACAAATTCACGGCAAGAATGTGCTTCTTGTTCAGAACTGACAGAAGCACGCGACTAGGTTGTGTTTGGGAGTTAAAGCGCAATGCATTGTGGGATTTTATTCCAGGCCCTACTCGATCTCCTGGCGGATTTCCTCAAAAACAATGGTTGGGCTGCCTGTGCGTATACCAAGAATAACAGTCTGTAATCTTAGACTTGGGCGTTCCACAGGAAGCCCAAGTAAATAGTCTAGTTCCTACTTTGTACCATGCTCGAGGTCCAGCGGTTTTTGTCCGCGCTCCGAAGTCACCGGCCGAACTTTGTACATGTATCACGATGGAATGGAAGACGAAGGGCATCTACTACATGCTACTATGCCATCGTTCGGAAAACCCGATTGAAGTGAGTCGAATTACTCGAACGAGAGCGAAGACGAGTGAAGACTAGAAAACCTTTTCACGATGATACCAGATGTATTGTTGTTCTATTCTCGTCTCGACCGGCGTTTGGTTCGACTACATTTTGTTGATTTTGTCAACTTACTACTTAGTCTCGTCTATATAGCTAGTCTCTAAAACGATCGCCTTAGGTGGTTGTTCAGTTGACGATTTACTTGTTTAGCACAGTATTAAAACAGACATTGCTAAATACGATTACCAAATGTTGTTGTTGATTAAATTTTAAATAACAGTTTAAGCTTATATTTTCGTAGTTAACTTATTCTCTTCGTGTAGACCAAGGGTCAACTCTGCCAGACTGTTGTTTGTTGTCGATTTCCGTTCATATCGTTTACTGAATTAAGTTAATACTTGTGTAAAACTTGTGAACACTTGAAATCTCACTCTTAGCTTTGATTCAAACGTTTGTTTTTATTTTTGTTATTATGGTTCATTATATAAATTATATATTTATAGCTTTACTTTGTTCTTTTGTTCTTTCAAAGAGCCACTTCGGTGGAAATGCAATCATTAACCATTTATTATTAAGTTATATTTATTATCATTTTTGTTACACCATCACAACATTTTCTTTTCACATTACATTTCTTTTCTCCATAATTTCTTTCCTTCATTTCTCTCCTTTCTCTATTTTTTCTCTTTTCTTATAAACTCATTGTCTATTCTGGCTTCACAGCAGTAGCTACATTTGTACATGCAGTCCTAGACTGCCTATTTTTTAAGAATGTAAGTATCTATATATAGATGATTCATATGAAAATATCTATACTAATGCTTCTTTTTTGCAGGGGAAAAAGAATCAGTAAAACTCGACAACAACAACAAACCCAAGCAGGTCGCTTGGTTGATGGTGCGGCAGATGAAGTTGGCTTGGTTGATGGTGCGGCAGATGAAGTATATACGACTTGTTGTGAATATATATGACTTGTTCGAGAAATGTACGACTTGTGAAATATATGACTTGTGAAATATACGACTTGTTAGCCCCCCCGGGGGGAGGGGGGGTACTTGGTTAAAAAATGGTTAGGTATGTGCGGCGAGATGTTCAGACCTGGACCCTGTTTTTGGAATTTGTCACTCGAAAACCTGGATTTACGAATTTCCCAAATAAAAAAACCTGGATTTACGCATTTTTATCGACGATCCGATACGATGCATTCAGGATATTTTGCCAAAACGCCGATACCACATTATGCAAATTATTAAAAATTAATAGGTGTTTTTTAGGCTATAACCTGGATTAATGATTTTTATACGTTCATTTTACCTGGATTAGAGAATAAAATGGCCCAAAACCTGTAATTATTGGGAGTGCCCCCCCTCCCCCCGGGGTTAGCCCATGGTGAATCGGTCAGCAGATTGTGGCGAGGGGCCAGTATAACGTTATTGAAGTGGACCAAAGACATTTTCTAATACATACACATACATATCATTTACTCCCCATACCTGAGCATTTATCAGTGTCCATTGCTATCCATAGCTGTCCATCGCTATCTATACATGTAGCTGTCCATAGTTATCCATAGCTGTCCATCGCTATCCTTAGCTGTCCATCGCTATCCATTGCTGTCCATCACTATCCATAGCTGTCTATCGCTATCCATAGCTGTCTATTGCTGTCCATCGCTATTCATAGCTGTCCATTGCTATCCATACATGCCCATAAGTATCCATAGCTGCCCATCGCTATCCATAGTTATCCATAGCTGTCCATTGCTATCCATAGCTGTCCATCGCTATCCATTGCTGTCCATCACTATCCATAGCTGTCTATCGCTATCCATAGCTGTCTATTGCTATCCATAGCTTTCCATGAGTATCCATAGCTATCCAATATTGAGTATCCATTGTTATCCATAGCTGTCCATTGGTATCCACTGTTATCCATTGCTGTCCATCGCTATCCATAGCTGTCCATTACTATCCATAGCTGTCCATCGCTATTCATAGCTGTCCATTGCTATCCATAGATGCCCATAAGTATCCATAGCTGCCCATCGCTATCCATAGTTATCCATAGCTGTCCATCGCTATCCATTGCTGTCCATCACTATCCATAGCTGTCCATCGCTATCCATAGCTGTCTATTGCTATCCATAGCTTTCCATGAGTATCCATAGCTATCCATGAGTATCCATTGTTATCCATAGCTGTCCATTGGTATCCATTGTTATCCATTGCTGTCCATCGCTATCCATAGCTGTCCATTACTATCCATAGCTGTCCATCGCTATCATAGCTGTCCATCACTATCCATAGCTGTCCATCGCTATCCATAGCTGTCCTATTGCTATCCATAGCTTTCCATGAGTACCCATAGCTATCCATGGTATCCATTGTTATCCATTGCTGTCCATTGCTATCCATAGATGCCCATAAGTATCCATAGCTGTCCATCGCTATCCATAGCTGTCCATCACTATCCATAGCTGTCCATCGCTATCCATAGCTGTCTATTGCTATCCATAGCTTTCCATGAGTACCCATAGCTATCCATGAGTATCCATTGTTATCCATAGCTGTCCATTGCTATCCATAGCTGTCCATGTCTTGTCATGTCTTTCCATGTACTGCCACGTACTACCATGTCTTGTTATGTCTTGCCATGTCTTGTCATGTACTGCCATGTCCTGCCATGTACTGTCTGTCTTTCTCTAGCTGCCAGTTACGATAATATCAGTTAGTGGCATGTGCTGCCATGCAACAGGTTAGACCCCTATTATTTTGTGATGGTTATCACGAACATATAATCAAACGAGAACGTGTAGTCTAATTGTTTTAATTAGTAGAAACCAACTAACATACTAGCCAATCAGATGGCAGGATTCGTGACATGTAGTATGCATTGGTTTCTACAAATGATGGATAGCAACGGATAGTCATGGACGTCAGCTATGGATACTCATCGATACTCATGGACAGCTATGAATAGCGATGGACAGCTATATATGGATTGCGATGGACAGCTATGGATCTAGCAATGGGCAGCTTTGGATACGTATGGGCATCTATGGATAGCAATGGACAGCTATGGATACCAATGGACAGCTATAGATGGATAGCAATGGACAGCTATGGATAGCGATGGACAGCTATGGATAGCAATGGACACTGATAAATGCTCAGGTATGGGGTATGGGAACTAAATGATATGTATGTGTATGTATTAGAAAGTGTCTTTGGTCCACTTCAATAACTATATGAAGTACCTACCGGCCCCTCACCACAATCTGCTGACCGATTCACCGTGGGCTAACAAGTTGTATATTTCACAAGTCGTATATTTCACAAGTCGTATACAAGCTATTTCAAAAAAGGTTGGTGCCAGTTTTGTTGCATCTTGCATGGTGCATGTTGCATACCAAGCCCGAAATGTATTGTGGATCATATGTAAACAATGTCTGCATGCACATACAGAAGAAAATATGCCTGCTCCATATTGCGAAGATAAAGTTTGGGAAAATTCCCAGAGTCCATATTGTTGTGACCTTTCGCTGACTCCATTCACATTGCCCATAGTGCATTTTGAGCTTGGTATGCAAGATGCAACAAAACCTTCACCAACCTTTTTTGAAATAACTGCATTTCACAAGTCGTATATTTCACAAGTCGTATATTTCACAAGTCGTATATATATATATTCACAACAAGTCGTAATATATTTCTCGAACAAGTCGTATATAATCAACAAAAGTATTAAGCTTATTGTCCAGATTGGAGCACCATAAATTAATTACAATTTATTTTTATTAGTAGGATGTTTTTAGTTCCATTAAATAAGATAAAACTGTGATTAATAGTAACGAACACGAACACAGTAGGCAAAACATGATATATTTTTTTTGATCTCTTTATACTGATTTACTACAATACTTGTGGTAATTATCATTTAAAACGGCGGAATACAAATAGGTTCCATATATGATGCTAATAGTACTCAAACTAGCTATTCGGCTGATTCTCAACTAGCTTCAACTGGAACATAATTGTGGACAAATCGACCATACCCTTAATAGGCGACTTGCATGATGGCGTCATATACTACAAGTACCTGAATGCTTTGTACATTTTCTTTTGTTAGATAATTAGCACCAATAATTGTCTTGCTATTCTCATGAGGGAATAAAAATCTGAATAAGAAAGAAAATTCCCAAAGCATTCTGGTACTTGTAATAAAACAACGTCATCATGCAAGTCACCTATTATTCTAGTGCTGTAATTCCGAAATACACATTTTTCAGTGCCTTAATTTTGCCTTTTACTTTGCATCTTACCCCTTATTTGATCTTTTGATTTACAGTTTGCCGCAACTTTTAATACTTGATGCTAACTGCACTTTTCACTACAAAATTATACAGTATTGCTACGTTGTCCTCAGATTCAGCAATAGATGTGGAACATGCATAGAAATGATGTTACTGTTTCCAATAAACATGTCTCCTGAGTGGGTAGTCCAGGACTCCTGTCTTATTTTAAAGCAATTATCGGAAAGGAATTTACTGCTCCTTTTTCCTCTTCAAACAAGAGGGACTAGAGGTACACTTAGTTTGTATTCTGTTTTTTGGTCGTTGGAGCAGAAGTATATGTTCTCTCCTTCCAAAGTCATTTTGACACCCATGACAAGAGCATTTGTTGGTACAAGGCTTACTTTCCTTATAACAGGGACATTTTGTTATTCTCTTGCCAATGGTGTCAGTACAGGAGCACTTAATTGGCCCCTTGGTCATCCTTTTTGATGTTTTCTCCACAACGACATGAAGATTTAAGGTAAACATCAGCGCTAGAAGTGGTTCTATTTTCGCAATTCAAAGATTTACAATATGACGTACAAGATCTTTCATTGCCAACACATGGACTGACGTGTCTTCCTTGTATCTCCTCTAGTACTACAGAAGCGTTCACTTCTTGACTTCCCTTTGCGTCCACAGTGGTAGCAAACCTTTTCTCTTTCATTATTTGCAGTTGTAAGGTCTTGCTCAGTTTTGTCAGCGTCTAGTAGGAACTAAGTGTTAGTATATTTATTCCGCTTATAAACGTCCACTCAACATTATGTCGTGCTGTAATAAAAAGTGTAATGAATACAATTTGGGAGTGTAATAATAATAATAATAATAACAATAATAATAATAATATAAATAATGAATAATAACAATAATATAAATAATGAATAATAATATAATAGAGCCTGTGATTCCAATCAGAGTGATGGCCGTGATGGCACTTAACCCGTGAAACAGATATTAGCCATGTTGATATTAATAAACTGTAATTCCATTGTTTTCTTTTGTTTTGATTTGACTATTAGTCACTAACTATTAGATTTTGTTTCACAGGTTATTAGTGCCATCACTCTAAACCTGGGCACTACTAATTAGCTGTCAGTGTTTCTTAGATAAGAAACAAAATAAAACAAAAGAGTGGTGAGTGTCTAATAGTGAGTATTGGTGTACATGTAGTTAGTAATGCCCAGGTTTATTGGAATCACACTCTTAGACTAATAGAGTACAAACCCTAAAAGCGTGCAACATAAATAGTGCTAAATTATGCTAATTCTATTGTTTTCAATTGTTTAATTAGTTAGTTTATTTATTTATTTAGTACTAAATAGTACAAAGTATTGCACGCCTTTAGTGTTTGTACTCTAATATATTAAATAATAATAATATAATAATGATAACAATAATAATAACAATAATACTTTCATAGCGTAGTGTAAGTAGGAGATTGAAGATTTGGCATGATGAATTTAATTCTATATAAATGATGTCTCGTATTGGGTATAAAAGTAAATTCAGAACCATGACCAATAATCCCTGGTATCGACCAAACTGACTTCTCCAAGGAAGGAATGCTCCAATTCATTAGTCCCACTTCCCTGGCACCTAAACTTCCAAAAAGCTACTAAAACAAAGCATCTTACCATTAGTTGTGTTGTTGGTGGCATCGTAGTGTCCTGCTCCATAATGAAACGCAACATATATAAGGATCATTGGAGAGTGGTTCATCAGCAGCAAATGGAATTGACTGTTTATATGTTATCACCATAATAGCTGGTATCTTGATGATATTTGCACAGTAAATATAAGATGTTCAGTAAAGTTTACAAGATGGCCATGTTCGAGTCAGCGGGGCCCGGGCCCGAACTTGTTCGAAAGACAATTTAATTTGCACTATCCCACATCCAGGATTAACACTGATTGCCTTCAGTACATACAACCATGCCCTGGTGTTCAAGCTTTTGGTTCGTTGTTCAGTAATATTATATTATGTATGCGTCACAATGTTTGGATATAATTTTTCATAATAATATTTATTATTATTTATTAATATATAATATATATTTATTATATATTAGAAAAGCCTTGGTTATGATTTGAAAATCTTGTAGTTGCAATCAGGCATATTATACAATGTAAGGAATGTAAAACGTTTGGTTGACACTGATTTAGGTATGATTTGTTCTGTTATAAAGAATACACAGAGCTAGTCTGCAAAAAAGTATAGATAAAACAATAGTTGGCAGTATTTAGCAGGTGTTTTTCATTACCTATTCAATACTTCTTCTGGAACAGAACAGAGTACGATCATACTTTTGTATACTTTTATATAATGGTATTTCAATTATTATTTATATTATTAGATTGAAAATATTTAATTAATATATTACCGGTAAAGTTTTCAATAAAATGACAGATCGCTTGACCATTTGTTTGTGCTCCTTTTATATAACGGTGCTTAGTTATTTTAATCAGTCATATTTGAGTTGCAGCTTTTATAGTAAAGGAGTTAATTAATTAAAAAATGACACAAAGGGGGATAATACTCCTAATTTCATGTACTTTACTCATCTGATAAACACTGTATCTTCTAGCAGGGCTAGATATATAAATGAAATTTAAGAAAACTGTGTAACTATGTTATAAGTACAAATATAATATATATATATATATTAAGTAAAACTTATATCCGCTTGGACTGAGATATGGATGAGACAAAAAGAACGCCAAACGTTAAGTTGGTATGTACTGCTGGCGTTTATTTGAAATCATCCGAAAGTCTAGGGTCTTGTCTTGTTCAATTCCGTGTGCGCCAGTCGTTTTCCTTTTTATATAGACTGCAATCAATTCAATCCAACTTCTTGGCCCGGTTGATCAAAAAGAGATTAGCACTATCCCATACAGGATTAGATCTCTAAGAATACTTAATTCACACTAATCCAGGATTAACACTAATAGCCTTTCGAACAACCTTGCCCACGCCCAGTTGATTTTCTACAAGTTTATAATAATTAAACATTGAACGTTCAGTCGGACTCTATTTACTTAATTTATCATTATTTACTTTATTCACTCAACTGTAACAATTCAATCAACCATGAACTGCCTTATATTTTATTTGCTATTCAAATTAAACTCACTTGATAATGACATCGGACGATGTCGAAACGTAGTAATTTCCTTGCGTTTGTCTTTCTTATAAATAATTATAATAATTAATAATAATAATTTATTACTTATAGAGCCCTAATGCTATACAATTTAGAAGCTACACAAATATTATTTGACGGCATAAAAATATCAAATTAAATATTTCTACATAATTAAGGAGCAAGGATGGCCAGCACAATTGGTTACTGTGCAGCTTTCTGTGTGAGATGGTCCCGAGTTTGATTCCCAGTGACCTCACATCCTTGTTTCGACTTCTTTCCATTCCATGTAGCTCTCTGTAGCTTTAAATACTCTTAATACGGAGCATTGATGGAAGGAGGAGATGGAGGGCGCACCATCTAGTTTTTGGTAGATTTGCGTCAGCTAAAGAAACTTGACGGACATTAAATCAGTCCTTTATTTTACTTTACTTTTAATCTAACAATTGTGACTCGATTAAAAAACATGGCATTTCATTGATGTCAGTCACGTTTCAGAGGAGGACGCTCAAAACACAAACGAATTGCAGGCACGATTCCGTCGGTTTCAGAAAAACTTAATTGTTTCGCGGTGGTTTTGTTCAAAATTCAAAAGATTCAGAGTACATTATTTTATCTTTTGAATGAAACATATTTTCCTTTAATAATTATAATAATAATAATATTCCTTGAAAAAATGGTTGATTCTGATTGGCTAAGAGTAGTACAGTTGAAAAGTAATTTGCGCTGCCTTTTTTTCATGAATATTATTAATTGGTAATCATACGATTTCTCGTTCAATTTGGAATAATTTGCACTCATGTTTTTTTTAAAGAGCTCAAATTGCACTCTCCCTACATAGCCCTATACAGGAGTATGCAGGGGTATACAGGGGTATGCAGTGGTATACAGGGGTATACAGGAGTATGCAGGGGTATACAGGAGTATACACAGTGGTATATAGTGTAATATATAGAAAATCGGGAGACTCTATGGAGTGCTCTTATATCACACAGCTTTTTAGCCAATCAGAGCACGCGTTATATACCGGTAATAGTTTATATTTTATAATTATATCAATTCACCTTTCCCCTTGTGATGTAATGATACCACTACTATACCAGAATCCTTTTCGTAGCTTCTTTTGTTATTCTAATTCACCCCATACTGTACCTTGGTACTCTCATAGGAGTTAAAACATTTGAATAAGAATAATAATTTGAAAAGGATTCTGGTAGTGGTATCGCTACGTCATAAGGGGAATCAGGAATTAGTATCAATTGCGTATCAATTAACTATCAATATTATTATTGATTATCAATTTGTATCATTTGAACTTTTTGGCTATCAATTTTTATCAATTGCTGATATCAATTGATAATCAGTTAGTTAATTGTTATCAATTGTTATCAATTGAAACCAATTATCATCTATATAAAAGCAGACCAAAACTAATATAGAACAATACTATTTATCCGCTTGGCCCTCGATCTCATACCCTGGTTCCAGAGTCTGGAAAGTCGGGTTCACGAAGTGGAGTCCGAAGGACGAAACGAGACGAGTCCGAAGGACGAAACGAGTCCGAAGGACGAGCCTCTTAATGGTGTTGGTTTTGACAGATTTATATTTGCTTAGGTCATGCTAAGGTCAATCACACATACAAAGCCGGATGTTCACATTTCAGTTGGGTTTTATTCGTGTTTGAAAACAGCCCAAACCAGCTGTTCCTAACTCTATTTCTCATCTCTTCATTGTTTTAAATGTGTTACTTAATATATATCTTTTATTCACTGAATCGCTTACTTGGACCAATAAAGAAATCAGAATAGTAAGTTGTTTATAACCGCCAAAGTTTCAAATATCAGTGGTAGCTTGAACATCAACAACCGGTTTCCCCGTGTAAACAAGATCTAGCCAATCACAGGCGAAAATAGAACACGTGGTTGCTATTACCCAATCAAAAAGTTAGGACAAATTCTGTCCTCATGGAAGTGAGGTTTGCGTTCAATTAGGCCAGAGGGAGGCCAGAGGCTACTGTTCCTCCTCCCCAGGCCCCATTCTTCGCTCGCCTCCCCATTAATAGTAGCCTCTGGAACCAGGGTATTGATCTCAACGAATGCCATACAAAACGGTTTTGACTAGTCGTTTCTAATAGAAAGTGAAGTGCTGTGAGTTTAATTATTTGCAGGTTAAAATGTAACTGTGCACATTCATTCTACATTTCAGCACATGACATGACTATTTTAAAGTTCACTTACATTTTGTATATGTTTGGGCTTCCTGTGCTTCAAATTGGCACACACGTGACTTTCTGGGTAAAGGCTAGTTTCCATAACCCAAACCGCCCTTGATCGATAGCAGTCTGGGAACGAGTTTGCATAATGAGACGTCGGCCGTAGACGTAACGAAGTTTGGCGTTACGTATTTTCAAGATGTCTACGTTTGTGGAATCAATCTTCTTTATATCGGTCGGTTCTCTGCTTGAATTCTCTCTACAACACCTTTAAAATGTCATCCAAATGTGTTTATGCTGTCTACATCTACTCAGCGAAGCTTTAACGACGAAAATTTCGAACTATCGAGGGCAGTTTGAGTTATGGAATCAAGTCTCTACGACAAGGAAAGATTTAGTTTCCATAACCCAAACTGCCCTTGTTGATTTTTGGACAAGTCATGGAAACAACGAAAATGTAAGTAATCTTTTACTATGATAATGGAGAAACCCATGTATTTAATTGAAAATCCTATAGTGGAAATTTTGGTTATGGTTTAAGCTTAAATAATACATTATAAAGCTTAGTACATTGCATTGCTTGTAAAAATGATAATAGAGTGAACTACTGTCTCAAGACAAACACCCATCTGTTAAAGACCTACATGTATTAAAATTAAGCCTGTATTACAGTAACTGTAAACAACAACATTTGACTTGAGCAACATCTTTCAGACTAATTATAATTCATGAGACAAACACAATGGAACCCCCCTCCCCTCCTTGGGGGGGGATTACTTTTGGGGTAAAATGGGTAAGTATGACCATCGGAAAATATATATACTTAGGGAGTACTCCCCCCGGGAATGGAACGTGGTTTGGAAATCTGATGCTAATATTACCATAAAATTTAGCAAACTTTAACTTTGAATTTCTCGAAGAATTATTAACTGTTGAAGTTATACGTGGTGGATATATTACTTGACATTTCTTTCATAACATTCACAGCATTAACATATTAACATTCACGTTATGGGCCAACTTTGTGAATTAAAGTCAGAATTAAAGTTCTAGATTAATTTTTTATCAATTGTAACCACACGCCCCTTGTGGAAATCAGCTTTTCAAATTATTGTTGACGGGGCAAGCGTGTATAAATAAAGTTATTTATTATTATTATGTTCATTATCATAAATGCCTTTTGACTACCCAGGTACCAGAGACCATTGTGTATCTATCTCCTAAGCTCTACAAGAACACCTATGGCTTGTGAGATAAAAAATAATGGTCTCTGGTACCCAGGGTACCATTTTACATGGTCTTCAATAATGTTGGTTACTGTATATATATGTTGTGGTTTAATTTTTTTCCCCGGTTTACTTTTTTAGGGATCAAACTGGGGTGAAAGTGAAAAAAACAGGCCTGGAAACCCTACCCAAACTACCAACGGGCCACACATAACTAGATGGTATACCTACCTAGATATACCTTACAATATGATACAATGAATATGTTAATGTAGTTAATTTTTTCCCTGGTATAAAATTTTCCAGTTCATTTTTTCAAGGCAGAGAAATAGAGTATATTTGTGAACGAAATAGCTAAGGGAAAAAATAGCTACAATCCCCCCTCCTCCCTCCCTCCAATCCTCCTCCCCCCAATCCCCTCCCCCCCCAATCCCCCTCCCCCAGTAGAAATCCAAGCTTCCAGGATCTTTGTGCCACTGGTGGAGTTGATCTGGATGTCTTCTTTGACTCGGCACATGTATGAATCCTTAAAGTGCCCCTAATAAATAATAAAATATTTTGTGTATAATATGATGGTTTAATATTTCTAAATTTGAACCTTGCATTTATAAGTTATAGAGGTTTGAAATCTCAATATGCAAATTTGATGACGTCTACCCAGACTTTTGCCATAGCCTTTTTAAACTTGTTTAAGAAGAACTTATTTTTTTTAATGGGGATTTAGGATTATCGACTGGTTAGTCCAGAGCGATAGGTTTTGCAAGGTATTTGGACCAGCGTTGGTGGTGGGTAGTCAAGGTTTGTGTGTGTTTTTGGGGTGGAGGTGAAGGGAGAAGGATAGGAGTGATGTTCATGGGGGAGGGGGCAATGGGATATGGGAACTGGAAGAGAGTGTAAATTTATGGGGGGATAAAATGTAGGGATATAGGGGAGGAAGCGAATGGATGAGGGTGTGATTAGCAGGTGAGGGGCTGTGGGGGAGGAATGGGGAGAGAGTGTTGAGAGTATAGGGGGGAGGGGGAAGGGGGGTTTGCAAGTTCAAATGGAAGAAAAGGAGAAATGGGGGGTGAAGGGAAGTAGGTGCATTGGCCATTGAGGGTGGGTGTTGGGGATGGAGGGAGTTATTCAAGGGGGGTGAAGTGGAGGGAAGGTGAAGTTTTTCAGGGGGGAAAAAAGGAATAAAAAGGGGGAGGAATAAAGAAGGTGGGGTGGAATGGATGTGGAGATGCAATTCGCCCTATGCACGCGTCCTGATTTTCGATATCAGAATACTAGAATCTCTCACATAAAAATAACCACTGCCATCTGAAAAAGCATTTATTCATCGATATTTTTGGAAAAGTTCAAAAGTATTGGATAAAATCCCGCGAAGATATCATAAATGACATTTATAGGGTTTAGATGGGATTTTGCCGTCATTAGTACACAGCCTCGTTCTGATGTACATCAATTTTCCAAATTGCTTCATTTCAAGGTTTAACACGTTCCACTAAAAGAAGAGATTTATATAAGATAAGTGTAAAAGTTTTAGGGCGAAATGACATGTCCTTGCGGAGTTATGAACGTTTTTAATTCTGAAAATACACCAGAACGAGGCTGTATACTTATGACGGCAAAATCCCATCTACAGTATACCCTATAAATGTCATTTATGATATCTTCGCAGGATTTTATCCAATACTTTTGAACTTTTCCAAAAATATCGATGAATAATTGCTTTTTCAGATGGCAGTGGTTATTTTTATATGACAGATTCTAGTATTCTGATATCGAAAATCAGGACGTGTGCATAGGGCGTATAGTGTGATGCAGAGAAATGGATGATAGAATTGAAGAAAAGAGAGAAAGAAGTGGAATAGATGTAGAAAATCTAGGGTGACAAGTGGAGAAATGGATGATAGAAAAGAAGAGAAGAAAGAAAGAAGTGGAAAGTATGTAGATATATATGGTGACAAGTGGAGAAATGGATGATAGAAAAGAAGAGAAGAAAGAAAGAAGTGGAAAGTATGTAGATATATATGGTGGCAAGTGGAGAAATGGATGATGGAAAGAAGAGAAGGAAGAGAAAAGTGGAATGTAAGTGGATTAATGAAGTGATGAGTATAGAAAAATGGATGGTAGATATAAAGAGATGAAAGAAAGAAGTGGAATGTCTGTTGAAATATAGGAGGGCGAAAGAGAGAAGTTAAATGTAAGTATAAAATATAGAGTGACAAGTTTAAATAATTTTTTTTTTCTATCATCCACATCTCCTCGTCACTCCATTTTCTCTACTTACATTCCACATCTCTCTCCCTTTTCTTCTTTTCCATCATCCACTTCTCTTGTCACCCCACTTTTTCAAATTATTAAATTCCAGTTCTCTCTTCCTTCTCTCCTTTTATTCTCGTCTTTTCTTCTTTTCTATCATCCATTTCTACTCCTGTCACTCCAGTTTCTCTACACACATTCCACTTCATCCTATATCATTTTTTACTCTTGTCACTCTATTTTTCTATATACATTACACTCATCTTCCTTCCTCTTTATTTCCAACATCCTTCTTTAGACTTCATACTAGTTCATCTTCAAACATTCCACTTCTTCCATCTTTCTCTTCTTTTTCACCATCCATTTCTCCACTTGCCACTCCGGTTTTTCCACTTACATTTCACTTCTTTCTCTTTTGCTTTATCATCCATCTCTCTTCTGATTTTCTGGCCCTCCTCAATAACACCCTCTCTCCCTTTCTCTCCCCCAGCCCCTCACCCTTAAAATTCCACCCTCATCCATCCCCATTCTCTCCCCTTCCCATAAACCTACACTCTCATCCATTTCCTATATCCCACTGCCCTCCCCCGCGAATGTCACCCTTATTCTCCCTCCCCCCCCTTTCTCTCTCTCTTTCACCTTCTACTCTATATCCAAGCCTCCCATCTTACTATTCTCCATTCCCCCATTCTCTCTAGCCCTTTTCTAACATCCCCAGCAGATTCCTCCACTCCACTTCACTTTCTCTCCTTTCACCCCCTCCAGTTCAAACTCTCACATTCAACTTACCTTCTTACCTTCACTCCTCATCTCTCCTGTTCTTCTAGCCTACGTACAGCCGTTTACCCACCGAAAAAAATCGGAGGGAACGTCTACGAAACTGCGAGCCTAATCGTGTTCTGTGACGTCACATCTTTCGCTGTAAAATGGACAGTCCTCTGTGATTGGCTGATTCTAACGAGGCCGTTGATTAGCTAGAATTTTGTTTTGCCTCGCGCTTACACGCGTAAAAATGGCGGCTTGGTCATCCGGTTTGTTTTCAACCGATACACGCGAATTTCAATATGTTTTGACACAAGTTTCAACAATTTTCTGTATTGACCAGTTCCACGAAGAGCAGGAAAAGGCAATTAAGGCTTTTTTCTGTGGAAATGACATATTTGTAAGTCTGCCTACCGGCTACGGGAAGTCTCTGATCTACCAATCGATTCCGATCATCGCCTCGATTCTAACCAAGAAACCTTCCACGATGTTCATCATTTCGCCGTTGAGAGCACTAATGCAAGATCAGGTTCAGTACCTAGTTAATGGCCTGAACTCGACATTTATCCATGCTGTAGCTCTGACAGAACAGACGGAAGAGCGTTTACTTGAGCAAGTCATGGCAGGAGAGTTTACACATGTCTTTGGATCTCCCGAGTCTTTTCTGGCTCATGAGAACTGGAGAGCCTTGTTTGACTCCGCATTTAGAGAGAATCTCGTTGGAGTTGCTGTAGACGAAGCGCATTGCATCAGTCATTGGTAATTATTCAATGCTTTTATTGTGAAATGGGATGTCACAAATTAACTTTATAACGAAAGTTATTCCAGTTATCCTAATATTCAAATTTATTTATTTCACAACTAATGTAAAAAAGCTATATATTTATTTGTAATAACAACATTGCTATGTAATAATTACTGAAATGTATTAATTTATATATGATAAAGAATGTACTTATATGGTAGAAATTCAATATAATCCTAAACTTTATAAGCTTACATTAAAGTCGATGCAACTTTTGTGTTTATATTATCCGCTCACATTCGATAATAATTTAATTGTTTTCTTATGTTAAGTTTTTGCTTTGTTTCAAACAGGGGTCTCTCTGATGGAAGAAAGGCTGCCTTTAGAGAGTGGTTTGGCAACCTTGGTGAAATGAGGTCTCTAATACCTGAATCAAGCAAACTGATTGTAGTTACAGCAACTGCAACCAAGGTGACAAGGGGGCACATTTTTAAAACTCTTCACCTCGGCAAGGAAACAACCATAATTGAGAAGAGCCCAGAAAGGAGTAACTTGCTTTATGTTGCAAAGTATGTAAAGGCACGGATGCCATTTGAACATATTTTCGGTGGGGTATTAACTGAACTTCAAGAATATGGAGCAAAAACTGACAAAACAATGATATATTGTCAAACACGAAAGCAGGCAACAATAATATTCCGGACATTTACTGCTTTTTTAGGCGGTGGACTATACCATGGGGATAAGAAACCACAAAACAGAATTGTGGAACTTTATCATGCTGGGACCCCGCCATCAGTCAAAGAACATGTTGTAAAGAATCTTTGCTCTGATGGCCACATCAGGTGTCTGATAACTACAGTCGCATTTGGAATGGGGGTTAATTGTAAAAAAGTAAGAAAGATCTACCACATGGGCCCCTCAAAGAATGTGGAATCTTATGTGCAAGAAAGTGGGAGGGGTGGACGAGATGGCATGCCTGCTGTTTGTGTACTCCTTTACAATGGAGTCCTTTCAACCTACTGTGAGCAGGATGTAAAGGATTACTGTTCAACAGATGGGTGCAGAAGGGAATTTCTATTCAAGCCATTTGGTGTAACACCAGAGAAAAAGACCCCAAAGCATGACTGCTGTGACAACTGTGCAGCAAACTGTGAGTGTGGTCTTGACAGCTGTGGGGAGGCTTGTGTTGGAGATTTTATGGAAACAATAGAGTTGTATAAAGAAGTATCGAGCATGACAAGACCAGTATCATCAGAACATAAGGAAACCATTGCAAGGGAGTTGAAAGCATATAGGAGGAATGAAGTGAGGAAGCATATAGATGGTTTAGCCCACCTGGTCAGCTGTCCAAATGTCTTGCTGGAACTTGGGGACTTCCTTGTTGAGCAAACTGTTGAGAGTTGCCACAGAATATTTACTTTACAAGATGTGTTAACTTATGTTGAAGTGTGGCGACTAGAACATGCAGCTGCTATTCTTCAAATTATTGGTGAATGTTTTGGTGACATTGACATGGTTTTGGATTTGGACCCTGAACTAATGGATAGTGACAGTTTTATGGACATAGACTGGCAACAAGTTCTTGAAGAATCAACTCAAATGGACATTTCGTATAACGTTGATGACGACAATGCTATGTGTGGTTCCACTTTGTTAGTTAGTGCAGATGATGGCAATAGTAGCAGTTTCCTGGAAGGTATTGCACAACAATTACCATGAGGTTTTAATGCTTTCATAACCATGAGGTTTTAATGCTTAACATAACAAGAGAGTGGGATGATAAATAAATAATTGGTCAATTTTGGTTCGATTCTGCGAAATATCACTTTAAAGATATACATTATGTATATCTTTAAAGTGATATTTCGCAGAATCGAACCAAAATTGACCAATTATTTATTTATCATGAATCCCTGATGATGGGCCATGGGCTCGGAAGCTTGGATATATTAAATCCTTTACATAGAAGAAACATATCTTTATTATATCAGGACTAGTTAGGTCTTGCCATCATTATTTTGGCTTGACTACATGTACATGTATGTCTCACCAAAATACGAACAAAATACGACCTAACTCGCCCTATTTTGTTGATTCAAACCAAAATTGCCCGATTATATATAAATACTGTATGTGCTGTAACTTGTATGTACAATATAAATACTTTTCTTTTGCTTGATACTGATGTCCATGTACACTATCTTGCTCTTCGCCTGATTTCAATGTACTTTTTGTGGTTATTTATCCATTTATGCAAGTCTTGAATGTTAAAGTTCCACAAAAAACTAGATTTCATTCCAGTGAAGTGCTGGTATTGTCTTCCTGGTGTGTAGTGCATTGCCCTCTGAATAACTAATTCTCCAACTACCTTCTTGAGATCATTATCTGAAGATGATACAACATGCCTTCCAGACCTTTTATGGATCTTCAATTCTAAATCAAACCTGTCCATGAGATCTTTTGTGACTGACATAGATTTGCAGATTCTGTCCATGGATCTCTGTGAGGCATTTGGGCCAAGCTGTTTCACTGCATCCTTAAAGGGGGACTAGTACGTAAATCGTTCAAAGTTTGATTTAGCTGAAACTTCACTGAAATAATCTCAAAGACCCATACAATCACTGGTTAATTTTTTTCTCAAAAATTCCAATGGGAAGTAATACATTTTTATGAATCTTTAGAGGTGTCAGTGACGTCACTTACTCAACCCAAACTCAGCTCCATACATTTCTTTGTATTTTGTGATCAAAATATCTGAACGGTTTGTTCAGATCACAGCTCTGCACTGAAGAAAACTAGTCAATCAATCAATCCTAAGCACATATAGGGTAAGAAAACTCCTTCACACAAACGTTTAGCTTCATAGAAATAAAATAGTTCAAGACATTAAACATGAAGAAATGTATGGAGCGAAGCCGTGATGATTGTTTGGGTTGAGTAAGTGACGTCACTGACACCTCTAAAGATTCATTAAAATGTATTACTTCCCATTGGAATTTTTGAGAAAAAAATTAACCAGTGATTGTATGTGTCTTTGAGATTATTTCAGTGAAGTTTCAGCTAAATCAAATTTTGAACGATTTACGTACTAGTCCCCCTTTAAGAATTCTGTTATAAAATTCTAACTGTAGATCAAGTGGTATGTTACCCCCTCGGTTATTTCGCAACTTAACTGATCGATTCCATATTAGCTCATGGGCTGCTTTGGGACTTAGCAATGCATATACTTGGAACATCAAATAGAGAGCCTTAAGGGCATATTTTGTGCTACTCTTGCTATTTTTCAAATGCAGTAGGAAAAACTTCCAACAGCGAATGATGCGTGTGCCATCTCCCTCATTAACCGAGTCTTTGAAATTATATAGTAGCAATCCATATTCCAACAGAGCTCTCTGGTAAGAGAACATGTCATCCTGGAATTTAGATGCTGATTCATCAGTGCTGCTCGTGTCTCGTACATCAGTGCTACTCATGTCTTGCTCATCATCAACCAGACTCTTGGCAAGTAACTCATTGCCACTGCCATCAAGAACATAGTCGTCTACAACTTTGCTTGCCAGTTTGAAGAGATAATCAGCTTTAGATGATTTGGAGTCTTCAGCCTTTGGAACATCATGGCATTCATCATCAACAGAACCAATTCCCATTACAGCTAATGTTGCAGCAATTATTCTTGCTTTCAAGCAAAGGTCAAATAAACTATGAGCTGGTTTTACAGCTGAATCCACTCGTGTCTTTACATTCCTCCGGTTAATCAAGTTTCGGTCACTGTAGAGAGTACATTTATCCCTTGAAGATGCAGCTGAGTACAGATGATCAAATGCAACCTGTGGATAAAAGAGTATTATGACTTATAAATCCATGGAATTAGACAATCCACTAATACTGTAAATTAGACACTAGTTAACAAGAAATTGAATTAGCATCTGGACATACATGTACTTGTACGGTAACTTAAATTATAGATGAGTTCATGCTCTTTAGTGCATCATGGGTAATCAGGGCAACATGGCACAAAATTTGAATATTTTTAGCCCAGAATTCTCATACAAACCTTGAATTTAGCACCATGTTGCCCTGATTACCCATGATGCACCGAAGTGTGCAAAATCGTCTATTATTCATTGGTGTTGTTGTTGTTTAATAGCCCTGATCAACATACTAATAATAATAATATAATACAATAATATACATGTAATACCAGTAGTTGAAACTGAACAATTTTCTAATAAATATTTATTAACATGTACCTGAAGAAATTTGTTGCCTGCGTGCCAATCTGCAATCTCGAAGTGTAAACCATCAAGGCGTTCCTCAGGGGTGAACCCATTTCCCAATGAGGCATGCCCATTAACTGCTCGCTCCACTGTAAGCTGGTCACCAGCGACTCCCAGATCAGCATACCATCTGTTTTCACCATTGCCAGTAAAGGGGACATACTTGTGCAGCTCCTTCAGTATTTCCAGAATCCCCTCTGAACTATTTTCATTATGGTATAGAAGCCCAAGGAATGTCTGCAAAAATATGAATTAAAGAATCTTTCAAGCTGTAATTCAGTAGGGAACCACATTTGATATTTAACTCTTAACTTCTCTCTTCATTTTATTCATATCAAATATTTCAAGCACTTACTGTTTGAGTTGATTGTGCCATTTCCTTAGAATACTTATGTGGAATGTGCTTTATGACTGTGTCTCCAAGATGCTTCAAGGCGTTGATGTTAGATGTGATGATACGCGACACCAATACTATATAGTTTTCTCTTTGCTTGTTATGTTCCACATGGTTTGGGATGCACCTTCCATTTTCAAATGTTAGAATGTCACCTTCCGGTGGAGTATCACTAAGGTGAAAGCTGCATACTCTGTTTTTAGTGCTCGTCATTGTGACATAGTGTTTGTCAATGTTTTGATGGGCTTCCGTCATGTGATGAACTTTTTGGTGAATGTCAAAGTTGTCAAATGTTAGTTTCCTACCAATGTCTTGGGTCAATATATCATTACTATCCTGGGTCTCTGTGCACTGTGGTGAGGGAGGATTGTCAGTATGTGGTACAGGGGTAGCTCTGGTGGAATTCACTGTAGCATACATGGGGGCAGCCGTGGGGGGATGACCAGTCTGTGTCACTGTAAAATCGAGTTTCGCTAGCTCTCCTTTGATATTGAATTCCGCAGATTTCGTTCTGCTTTCCACAAGATATCGATTACAAGAGTTTGTGATCTCTTTTCTGCACAAAATGCACTTGAAATTGGACATAACAAGCTCATCCGCCAGGGATTCCAGTGGTGGAAAAACTTCCCTTCTGCTGGCGCGCGGAGCATAAACAAACTGGTCAGCGGGAAAACTAATTTATTCAAATTTATTTCGATGACGTCACGCAACAAGCTTTTGCTCGCAGTTTCGTAGACGTCCCCTCCGATTTTTTTCGGTGGGTAAACGGCTGTACGTAGGCTACTGTTCTTCCATATCCCAGCCCACCATTCTAACTTTCCCTCTCCAAAAAAAACTCTAAATTCACACTCCCCTCCCATCCCTCCTCTTCTACTCTCTCTCCCCCTTCCTCTTCCCCAGCCCCTCAACCTTAAATTCCCACCCTCATCCATATATAAATCCCCCCCCCCTCCCCCACATCCCAGCCCTCCTTCCCTACATTCTCTCCCCTTCCCTTTAATCCACTCTCATCCATTCCCCATAGCCCCTCTCCCGTGAACATCACCTAATCTTTCTCGTTTCTTTTTCACCTTCCACTCCATATCCGAGCCTTCCATCGAATTAATCTCTATTCCCCCTTTCTTTCCAGCCCATTTTCTAACATCATCCCCAACAGATCAAAACTCCCCTTCTCCCATCACCTCTATCCCAAACTAACCCTCAACTAACCCCAACCCCACCTTTCCCCCCCCTAAACAAACCCCCTGCCATACCCCCCCCCCCCCCCCCCCCCCCACCCACACACACACTGATATTTTGACAACTCACCGCCAATGCTGGTCCGAATACCTTGCAAAACCCATCGCTCTGGATTAACTAGTCGATCATCAAAAATGTTAATGTTGTGAATGTTATGAAAGAAATGTCAAGTATAACTTCAACTATAACGTCAACTATAAATTACTATAACTTCAACAGTTAATAATTCTTTGAGAAATTCAAAGTTAAAGTTTGCTAAATTTTATGGTAATATTAGCATCAGATTTCCAAACCACGTTCCATTCCAGGGGGGAGTACTCCCTATATATATTTTCCGATGGTCATCCTTACCCATTTTGGAGCGAGCAGAGAATACCCGTCCACTTTTGAAGGCACTATCCCCCAAAAATGCGTTCCGTGGTCACGTACTGAATGCAATATAGAAAGCAAACTGTAGCAGTGTGGTACGTAAAAATATGTGGTCCGCGGTCTGCAGTCTTAATTATACTTAGACGTTAAAGGAAGTGCAACCACAGTCCGCGGTCCTGTAGTGAGATCGAATTAATTATACTAAGTTCCTGTAGCAGTGTGGTACGTAAAAATATGTGGTCCGCGGTCTGCAGTCTTAATTATACTTAGACGTTAAAGGAAGTGCTACCGCAGTCCGCGGTCCTGTAGTGAGATCGAATTAATTATACTAAGTTCCTAAAGGAAGTGCTACCGTAGTCCGCGGTCCTGTAGTGAGATCGAATGAATTATAATAAGTGTAAGGTAAAATATCCACTGCCACTGCCACCGCGGTCCGCGGTCCCACAGTCAACGAATGATAAAGAGTGTAAGATATAACATTGACTGCCACCGCGGTCCGCGGTCCCACAGTCAACGAATGATAAAGAGTGTAAGATATAACATTGACTGCCACCGCGGTCCGCGGTCCCACAGTCAACGAATGATAAAGAGTGTAAGATATAACATTGACTGCCACCGCGGTCCGCGGTCCCACAGTCAACGAATGATAAAGAGTGTAAGATATAACATTGACTGCCACCGCGGTCCGTGGTCCCACAGTCAAGGAATGATAAAGAGTGTAAGATATAATATTCACTGCCACCGCGGTCCGCGGTCCCACAGTCAACGAATTATAATAAGGGTAAGATATAATATTCACTGCCACCGCGGTCCGCGGTCCCACAGTCAACGAATTATAATAAGTGTAAGATATAATATTCACTGCCACCGCGGTCCGCGGTCCCACAGTCAACGAATTATAATAAGAGTAAGATATAATATTCACTGCCACCGCGGTCCGCGGTCCCACAGTCAAGGAATGATAAAGAGTGTAAGATATAATATTCACTGCCACCGCGGTCCGCGGTCCCACAGTCAACGAATGATAATAAGTGTAAGATATAATATTCACTGCCACCGCGGTCCGCGGTCCCACAGTCAACGAATTATAATAAGTGTAAGATATAATATTCACTGCCACCGCGGTCCGCGGTCCCACAGTCAACGAATTATAATAAGTGTAAGATATAATATTCTCTGCCACCGCGGTCCGCGGTCCCACAGTCAACGAATTATAATAAGTGTAAGATATAATATTCACTGCCACCGCGGTCCGCGGTCCCACAGTCAACGAATGATAAAGAGTGTAAGATATAACATTGACTGCCACCGCGGTCCGCGGTCCCACAGTCAACGAATGATAAAGAGTGTAAGATATAACATTGACTGCCACCGCGGTCCGCGGTCCCACAGTCAAGGAATGATAAAGAGTGTAAGATATAATATTCACTGCCACCGGGGTCCGCGGTCCCACAGTCAACGAATTATAATAAGTGTAAGATATAATATTCACTGCCACCGCGGTCCACGGTCACACAGTCAACGAATTATAATCATTATGATACATACAGATGTGTATGATCGAGACCATAATTGAATAGAGACATAAAAGTGAAATTGTATTTCATGAAATTATTTATTGAGGTATTCATTTGTAATTAATTATTTACAGAATATGGGTAATAGACTGGAAAATATATAATACCAATAATAACATGTAAAAGGCTCTATTAAATATTGAGCTTAAATTGCAATTATCAGAGATGTAACTTAACAAATATAGGCAATCTTTACATGTATCCATTGCTTTGGAGATATTGCCTCATTGAGGCAGAGATATCTTTGTGAACTGGTTTGCCAAACACAGTGTCAAATTGCTCTCTGTTCACTGAGGTGGTGTTAGGCCAGTTGTCGGGCTTACTTTTAACGAAAACTTTGCATGAGCCTGTGGCCCTTGGAACAGTGAACTCCACCATTCTACCAAAACCATCTTGCTGAAGTGAGGTAGCTGCTCTGAAATACTCAGGCTCAGCGATGGATCTTGCGGATCGTTTGCTATGCTTGAAGGAACGATAGCTGACCACAGGTCCTTGACTAAGGAGGATGGTATCTTTTACCATGTCCTGCGTGGGTTGTTCGATCGTCTTATCACAAACAGCATTTGTAATTTGTTTTAGGAACTGGAAAATAAACAAATTAATCTGGTTATGAATCTAAGTCAGTTTATGCAAGTGGTTGTGTATAAATTCTGTCATTGCCGTAGATAGGTCGATAACATGCCAGCATGCAGTATTTCTTGGGGAAAGGGGCGCTTAATCAAGGGTGGGCGCTTAATCAAGGGTGGGCGCTTAATCGAGGAAATATACGGTATATGAAATTATGTTCAGTCTGATATATCATGATTGTATGACATGTCTGTTATTGTACCTGACACAATATGTCTTTCTGGGACTCCAGATGCTTGACAAATGCTATGGCGTTTTCAAGTGTTGTGTGCGAGATTGTAGTTGGCGGTGCAGAAGGTGGATGACCGGCCAGTAATTCTTCTAGCAGATGGTTTTGAACATGTAACGCTGTGGCAATTCTAGGTATCAGTTCAGGTGTCTTGGACTTTGGTGGTACTTTTCCTTCTGATATCGCTTCATTGACATCGCCAACGAACTGGTCCATGGTGTCACAAAGAAGGCGTTTTGCATTTTATTTAGCATCAAAGCTAAACACAATGCCTTCGTCTATGGTAGAGATTCTTTGGTACAGTTCATGGAAGTCACTTACGACTTCAGTTGTGAGGCTCTCCTTTGCTGTCTCCATTTCTGATAGGGTTGGACGATAAGCAAGTGGCGTTGCAAATAGGATTCTGTCCACCAAGCCATGTCCATAGTCCATTCTGGCGATGAGTTTGGCGGCATTCACAAGCTGCGTTGAGCCGAGTATACTGAATGGCGTGTTTTGCTTAATTACTCTGGTATTTTCAGTTGAAAAATGGTATGAACATTTTTCTCCTGAAAACAATTTGCAGAGAAGTTGAACATCTCCTGTTCCATTGTCCTCATCTGATTTTAGTAATTTGTTGATAACGTCAAACACCTCTGGTGACAATATGAATCCTTTTTGGTTGTTGGCGAGTAGCTTTACCAGGCCAGAGGATGTGGTCTTGCTTATAATGCTCTCACCCATCTCGATATTTTCCAACGGGTCCTGTGCGCAATACTGGATAGCAGAAGATTTTCCTATGAAAGTATGCATATTACTATGTTAGTATAAAAACGTGTAATACAAATACGGCAAAACAAACTTATATTATTGTGTAAAGCGAAAAGAGTTATTTACCTGTTCCAGGGTATCCAACAAATATTGTATATATGTTGATGGGCTGTTTATGGGAGGTGGAATCAACTTGTACACCGTTGCAAGCAAGTGCAAATGCAGTTGTTGTGAGTAACGAAGGAACGAAGTATCCTTCGCTGCTACCAACGGAAACGGCCTTGTTTTTTATGAAGTCGTAGACATTTTGTTCGAATAGCCTGCCGTATGGAAATTGGACTTCGTTGAGTCGTTTTTGGAGGTTGATCCAAGTTTGCTCGTGCTGCTTGTTTAGTTTTGAAATAGCATACATTTTGTGTCGATGTTCACTCAAAGAAGGGCTACAGTGAAAGATTGGGGGCAGGACTAGGAAAATATAGCCGATTCGTGATCCCAAGTGATTGTTGTCAAAACAAAAGCCTTCAGAATTGGTTACCTTCCCAAGGGATGGCTACTCACTTCGCAAAGCGACAGAAGATTATCACACTTTGCGGTTTCTATTTACTTATAGGATTTTTATTAGCAGTGTTATGCATAATTGGCGCAAAACTTTGTTACGTTATTGATCCATAGTTAAGGATCCCGCCAATTACAAGTTTTGCCAATTGAAGCTTTGTTCAGTAAAACAATAGGCGGGCATTGATGTTGCACCTTCTTTAGAAAATCATCTTTATGACAACAAAAGTATTGGTAATTGTTAAACAAATTTTTAAGGTGAGGAGCAAATTGAACAACTGACTGGTTGCACTGAGTACCACATTCCTTTTTAGTTGGTTCTGGCAATGACTGGACCTCATTTTACGTTTTTGTAGATTGACCCAAGTTTGCTCGTGTTGTTTCTTAAGCTTCGCAACGGCATACATTGTAGAGTCAGAAAGATGAGTACACGCGATGCAGCCGTTGTAAGAAGTGACGGGACTGATTGAGATTTATCAAGTTGCTAAAAGTATTGAAGCGTATCGAAAGTCTCAAGGGACTACGGCTCACTATCGGCCGAAGGTATTTGTAAAAAGACCGACAACGCTGAGCTTAAAAAACAATTCAGAGAAAACTTCCACGACCAATGCTCCGAATATAAGCAGTATATTCTATCAGAAATACCATGATGGTTTATACTTCGAATTGGAGCTCTAAAGTGAACATGAATGTCGGATCACTTTTAGTTATAGTTGGAACAATTGGACAATAGCTGATGTGTTATAAACTGAGTAGCCGCGTAAAGTGAGCTGAGCCGGTGTATTTAGAGAATTAACATAATAGAAAAAACAATGGCAGGATAATAAAAGGATTAAGTAATTTAAGTCTATGCTTTGGTTATCTGTGGTTTAATATGTAGTAAATTTGTACAACGGACCGCGGACCGCGGTAGCAGTCTTCTTTTTACGACGTTTAATATGTAGTACAACGGACCGCGGACCGCGGTAGCAGTCTTCTTTATACGAGGTTTAATATGTAGTACAACGGACCGCGGACCGCGGTAGCAGTCTTCTTTAAACGATATTATAATGGACGGGTATTCTCTACTCTAAGTGACAAAGGGAGCTGTGAAGTGAATGTACAAATTATATAAGCGTTGCATGACAACAGACTGTCGTGATCAGTTCTGAGAACGAAGCAATAATACACACATAAGCATTGCATGACAACAGCCTGCCGTGATCTTCTGAGAACGAAGCAATAATACACACATTATAAGCGTTGCATGACAACAGCCTGCCGTGATCTTCTGAGAACGAAGCAATAATACACACATTATAAGTGTTGCATGACAACAGCCTGCCGTGATCTTCTGAGAACGAAGCAATAATACACACATTATAAGCGTTGCATGACAACAGCCTGCCGTGATCTTCTGAGAACGAAGCAATAATACACACATTAATAATAATAATAATAATACACACATAATAAGCATGGGCTCCCTGTGGTTGTACGTTACAAACCTGCATTCCTCTCATGGCAACACCGCTGAACGGCTCAATAATTATAATTCATTGACTGTGGGACCGTGGACCGCGGTGGCAGTGAATATTATATCTTACACTTATTATAATTCATTGACTGTGGGACCGCGGACCGCGGTGGCAGTGAATATTATATCTTACACTTATTATAATTCATTGACTGTGGGACCGCGGACCTCGGTGGCAGTGAATATTATATCTTACACTCTTTATAATTCATTGACTGTGTGACCGCGGACCTCGGTGGCAGTGAATATTATATCTTACACTCTTTATAATTCATTGACTGTGTGACCGCGGACCGCGGTGGCAGTATTCCTTAAACGATATTATAGTGGACGGGTATTCTTTACTCTAGCCCCCATTTTACCCCCAAAGTAATCCCCCCCACAGTTAACTCTATTATCATTTTTACAAGCAAATGCAATGTACTAAGCTTTATAATGTAAGCTTATTATTTAAACCATAACCAAAATTTCCACTATAGGATTTTCAATTAAATACATGGGTTTCTCCATTATCATAGTAAAAGATTACTTACATTTTCGTTGTTTCCATGACTTGTCCAAAAATCAACAAGGGCAGTTTGGGTTATGGAAACTAAATCTTTCCTTGTCGTAGAGACTTGATTCCATAACTCAAACTGCCCTCGATAGTTCGAAATTTTCGTCGTTAAAGCTTCGCTGAGTAGATGTAGACAGCATAAACACATTTGGATGACATTTTAAAGGTGTTGTAGAGAGAATTCAAGCAGAGAACCGACCGATATAAAGAAGATTGATTCCACAAACGTAGACATCTTGAAAATACGTAACGCCAAACTTCGTTACGTCTACGGGAGTAGGGTCGGTCGTACGACTACCAGAATCCGACTACCATATAAGGAATACAGAACAGTCCGCCATTTGTTTCAAGGGATCCGTTTCAAGAGATGGTTCTCATGTGTCGTTGCCAATTCGTTGCCTGGGTCTAGGTCTCATGTGCCATTTCAAGGGATTTATCTCCAGTCTATCCCGGTCAGTCTACATGCACGAAACAAAATGGCGGAGGAATCGGTGAAGCGAAGCGTTCATCATTCCATCTTTAAAAGAGTGGAAGGAAACACGCTGCAGCTGATTGAATGTCGTTTGACTGATTGCAAGGAATGTTCATCCTTAAAGAAAGGACTTTATCATTGTCCACTGTGCCCTCTTTCCTTCAGAATTCGATCCCGGCTGAAAGAACACCATGTTTCTGTGCACTGGAATAGTCGGATTAGCTTCGCTGGTAAGTTTTAAACGCAATCCCAGGCACGCAATATTGACTGTTCGCGTAAGCTTATATATATTGTACTGAGCTCTTTCTCCATAAGCATCCTTTAAAAACCGCTCAATCTTTTGTATTTCAATGTGATTTAAGCTTAATCTAAAATTGCGAAACGTCACGTGCAGCTAGTATAAAAACCCGGGTATAAAAACATGGCGAATTTCTATTATGTCCATACATGTAGATTCTCTTATTTCCTAACCTGATCCGCCTGTTGATCAAAGTTTTATTTTTATTTGAAATCGATGATCGATATCAATCGATATCAATAATCGATTATAGATTCACAAATTTCACTTATACTTATTGGCCAGAGATTTGGAACAAGCTCAGCTTGTAAATGCCGTAGCTGTTCCCCCGGTCATTAACTATCTTGAAAGCGTTTCCTCGCGTGCCTCTCTTTTTATGAGCTAGAAATATTTCTCCTTGTTGGACTTGGAAAGGACAACATTGATAACCCTTCACGATGCATCGATCGCACTTTTAGACTGACTTGGTGGCTTTCCCAGCGGCTTAATTCCATAGATGACATTTTACAGTTTAGCATCAATGTACATACATGTAGGTCGATAGGACTACGTCACAACATCTTGTACTGAACCCGATAACAATCGGTCGATGATCGATTGGTGATTGATTGCCCCAAACCAATCGATATCAATCGATTAATTGTCATTGATTGATTTCGATTTTTCGATTGGTTTACCGATGTGCATGGAGTGTATTTACAAAACCAATGTACTCTAAAATATATATTGTTACAAGTAAGCTAGCTAGCTTAAATATATATTGAATATTGATGTCAGTTTCTACATACAGTGTGTATGTAGATTATAATACTCATTTTCGTATTTCATCTGATGCAATCGCCATGCATTGTTACATGTGTGCATAAATATACGCATAAATATACATCCTTTTTTGTAAACAGATTATAACATTCTGAAATGCAAAAAGAAGTGCTTGGCAGTGGCCACGGAAAAAAAAGTTATATGGTGGGACAAGCCTCACTACCACAGCTTTGGCTGTGACAACCTATTCACAAAGAGTCGTGCTCAGATACACTACACTTTACATACAGTACAACCTCCTGTTGAAACCACACACATATGTAACCAACTTCATCACCCACAAACATACTCACCAGTACAAACACAAACATGCATAGGTCTTCCACAGCACCCCAGTTCATCGCCACTTACATCCATTGCAGCACTACCTACAGATACATCCATGTGCAGTGACCATGATGCCCCTGAGGAAAGTGCTTGCTCAGTGACCATGCACCAGGAAACAACACCACAGCTTATGACCACCATTCATAATCTTGGCCCTTCACCAGATTCTTTCACCAAAGGGTCTTCAACTAGTCGTTTGCCTTGTCCTCATTGCTCCCGGGAATTCCATCCCCATTCATTGAAAGTTCACATCGATAAGCAACACAAAGATGAACTAGGTGTCAATGTAGACAATACAATCACATCAACCAATTACCATGTTGGTGTCTGTGTTGATGAGCGAGCAGGGATTTTCCTGGTGAGGAGAAATAGAAGTGGAGTCAGTGTTTGTGCTCATGTACAGTACTGCCCTAATGGAAGGCCACCCATAATGGCATGCCAACTGAATGTCTGCCAGCAGGTCATGGATACAGCAGCCAGAAGTGGTCTACAGGGGTACATCTGCAGTCATCTTCAGTCAGTCCTTTTTCTGCCAAAAAGAGTACCACACCAGGTCCTCACAAGTGGAAGCCTCGATTATCTGATCAACGATCTACAACTATTAAGACCAAGCAGAAAAGAGGAGTGTGTAGCTTATCAGGCTGATGCTACAATAGCAGGAGTGTCAATGATTGTACAGCTCATTGGTGAGAGTCACACTTCCTCTCGATATCTTAATTTCAGTGTATGGGATAAAGATGAGAGGAAGAAATGGTGGTCTTTTAATGGCAGAGTCTGTGTGACCTATGACAGTAATCAGCACGTCTGGTTTTGCAAACATGTCAGTGGGTCACAGTCATGTATTCACAAGACAATTGTCAAGTGGTACATGGCAGAGACGAAGCAATTTCCTGGCCACCTCATGAGTTCACTTTCCCAAGAGGTGGACAATGATGATTGTGATACCAATGAAGTTGACCATGAGACCATTAGTGAGCCTGATATGTGCAGCAATGGCACTGAAGATGTCTCTGCAATAACCAGAAAGCAGTATCCACCCCAGGGTAACATGGCGGAAGAAATGACAAAATATATGTTATCATACAAAAGGATACCTGTATCAATGCCAGTATCCCTGAAATCAGGAGCATCTGCTTTTCCAAGACGGTATTTACAGTATTTTTTTTTACAAATATATTGTGTTACAGTATACTGTACATGTAGTTATATCAACTCTGTTGTAATTTCATTTATCCTACAGCCTTGTTCCAAGTGAAACACATTGTAGTAGGTGTCCAGATCACCCACAGCCTACAGAACCTTTTGCAGTTACCAAGTGTGCAAAACTTTTGACAACCACACAAGTTGGTCTGATAACAGGTAACAGTTATATATAGTTGAAGAAATTAATTAATTTTGAGTCATTATATATTTTAGAATAAACATTAAATATATCTAGATCAAGTGCAGGGGCAGAGATTGAACAAAAACTTATAATACAGTGATATATCAGACATGTATTTGTGAAATGCAATTCATTACAACATGATTGTTTACATGTGATAGGGATAGAAGTGTGTGTGAAGTTTTGCCCAAGGTGCAACTTGCCATACCGCTATCAGGAATTCAATGATGGAGTCCATAACTTCAATGACTTTTGGATTTTTAGCTTGGGCTTCATGGATCTTATTAGACAATTCTTCAAGGTAAAAGTAAATGGTATTTCGTGTGTTTAAAATGAGGGTCTCACTTATAGATGAAGTGGGGATAATGTGAAGTTATTATCATCTTTGTTATTTACATGAAAAACTACATTTACATGTAATTTTAATTTTTAATCAATTTAGGTTCATACTGCCTTTAGCCGTGTGTGTCAAGCAGTAGAGGGATGGCTTGGATTGGAGGGTTTACCTTCATCAATTATTCGCAATGCCTACCTACATTACAAGGCTCTTTGTGATCACAAGTATCAGTACTTCTGTGTCCTGTGTGGTCATCATCCACCCTTTCTGGTAACAGATGCTGATAAGAAGGGCATGTTTGACCTTTCTGGTAATAATATTGAATTGACATACACATGCATAGCGTCTATCAATGTCATATATTTACATAATTAATACAACTTACTTGCAAGTCCAAATTGTCAGAATGTAAATAAGTGTATTTGCAGAAGGAAATATCTAAATGTCTATTGATCAACAAAATTAGTTTATACTTATTGCACATATTGTTTCGCAAGCATGCCAGATTCCTGTTCTTGTTTTGTACAGTATTTTGTTTTCTGTGTAATTTCAGCAAGTGAACTAGATGTTCCTGAAGATAATAATGACGAAGTTGATGCAGATCTATTCTGGAACCAAGTCTGCCTTGCCATGGTTTACAGAGGATTTCTCCACACTGGTATGTATACATACAGTAAAGACTAGACTGCTCATAAATCAGTAATTTAATTTAAATTTAATTTATAATGTTTTTGTTTTTTTTGCAAGCAGCAAATTACAATAACTTGGAATTTGTTCTGCAATATATATGTGACATATAATGCAGAATAGGAAAACCCTGACAATCACATTGTGAATTGTAAAGTTTGTTGTTTTTGTTGTTGTTGTTTTATGTCAATAATATTATTTGTAGGTTTATCCGATGTCCATAATCCTCTTGTTGTGAAACCTTCATACAAGTTCTGGGCACCTTGGATCGGAAGACACTCTAGAGCCAGTGAGAAGATCCTGAACACAGAGTATAAGAAGTGCCATCATGACAAGGATGTGGCAGAATCTGGCACGCGGCACCAAATGAATGTAGAGGATGTCGTAGAGATATTAGAGCAAGGAAGCGTGAGTGTTATATCTTTACTAGATACTAGATTCAGCACATGCATACTAAACATAAAGAGCGTTTGTGAAAAATTATAGCAATACTGTATTTATCCCTGTTCTTTTCTTTTAATTATCTCAGGTTAAAGTCTTGAAGGAACTGTGTCAAAAGTTGTTGATTGCTGATACAGCAAGACAGTCCAAGATTGATCTGATAAAGAAACTGAAGGTCCAACTCGGAATTCCTTCAGAATTCTTCAAAGTGTTTTCAAAGTTTTGGGGAGGATCAGGTGAGTTATTTTACCGGGCTTTACAAGTTAACATCTTTACACTTATTTTCATATAATTCAATGTCACTGACAGCAAATCCAGTAGTGTAATTGGTAACACGCGTGCTCTTTCAGCTCGAGATTCGGGTTCAACAAACAATAGTTTTCTGATTTGTACCTTGGTAGAGCGTTCAAGTGTAAACACGGCATAAGTCCAGCACTCCAGGCTACATATCATATACTTGTGTACATTAGTACATGTAATTAATAAGCTTTAAGCTTATATATACAGTCATTCTCACAAAGGTTGTCCAGATGAAAAGACTACAATACTACAATAAAGTCATGTGATTCATTATGTTTTCAATTTCTGCCCGCGGAACTGCGAGTTGATACCAGCGCCATTACATTCAGTTCTCACAATGCCGTGTACTTTTGCATCTCAAATTGAAATTCCAAGTGAGGAAATTGAAAACATAATGAATCACGTGACTTTATTGTAGTATTGTAGTCTTTTCATCTGGACAACCTTTTTGAGAATGACTGTATGTAAACTTAACAATTTCACATACATGTAAGTAAGTTACTGCAACAAAGGTTATTAACGTCACAATTAAACGTCAGTAAATTTAGTTGTTATATACCAACTGTCAAAGTTCATTTTTCTCAAGCTCTGATTGGGCGAGCGGGTATCACGTGAACGTGAACAAGTTTTCATGTTTCCCCGGCAACAGCTCTCAGCGGGCAACAATATGTTGTGGACCGGCAATAACAAAACCAGAAGTTGATTGAGCTTTGTAACCTTGATTGGCGTTGGTAAACATGCTTGAAAAGCGGGAAACCCATCTTTTTGTTGTTCTTTGACAGTTGGTATATAACAAAACACTTATTGACTGGGTACTCGGGCCTCGGGAAACATTCGCGGTCTTGGGACCACAAAACATTCTGTTTCCCTCGGTCCCAGTCAATAAGCCTTAATTCTTCTTCATTACATCGTTAAAGTTTCATTCTGGACACTTGTTGGCTTAAAATGTAAGCTTACATAAGCTTATAAGCTTATATAACTTACACCTAATTTCAAAAACATTGTCCAATAATAATCAAAAAAGCCAAATAGGATTTCATTAAAAGACAAAAGAAGTGCACTCAAGCTGAACTGTTTCTTTCGTCTTTTTGAATGAATTCGTATTTGGCTATTTGGACAACGTTTTTGAAATTAGGTGTAAGCTCATAGCTTGCATTACAGGTTTTCACATGAATTGTCCGAGAATCTTCGGCACTGCATGCATGGCCTGAGTTCTCCTGAGTACTATTAAGCTTACTAATAACAATACAGTTATTTCACGAGGGTGGAATACATAAGCTTATAACTTAAACTAGCTTATTATTACTGCACTTAACTTTCAAAGTCTGTTAGTTTTTCTTCAAGCAACTAGCTGACATTTGTTTGTTTGTTTATAAGTAAATTATATTTGGTATATTTGACAGATATTTAGACTTCACCGATCTAAAATTGAAGTTTTGAGCAAGTAAAATGACGGTTTGACGGCCACTCGCGACAGATTTTGACGTCAGAAAAAGATTCCATAAAACCTCCCATAGTACGAAATAGTGTTTTTTTAATACAAACGACTAGTCGCTTCATAGTTCATACCGTACAGAAACCGAAATATAAACCTTTACCTGCTTATAATATGCCCTGCCATATATATTGTCATCCATTAACCATTCATTTAAAAATCAGTGATCGAGGCATTAATCAGTACGATTCCTCCGCCATTTTGTTTCGTGCATGTAGACTGACCGGGATAGACTGGAGATAAATCCCTTGAAATGGCACATGAGACCCAGGCAACGACACATGAGAACCATCTCTTGAAACAAATGGCGGACTGTTCTGTATTCCTTATATGGTAGTCGTACGACCGATACTCTTGGTCTACGGCCGACGTCTCATTATGCAAACTCGTTCCCAGACTGCTATCGATCAAGGGCGGTTTGGGTTATGGAAACTAGCCTTTACCGACTTTCTGACGAGTGATAAAACATGAATTTATTCCGCTTGATAATATATAGTAATACACATCTTCCTTTACATCACGTTTAATCAAAAGCCAGTCTTGAATATTAGTATACGTACTACACTGAAGAAAATAGACTATAAAAGGGAGAAGATTTATGCACAGTAGTTCAACTTGAAACAGTCGATGTGAGGTAAAATAATGATCGCGCGTATTTGTAATTGTAATAGAACTGAGTGGAGTGCAATTTGGTCTGAAATCATACGAGTGATTACAAAATTGCACGACCGCGTAGCGGGAATGCAATTTGTTATCACGAGTATGATTTCAGATCAAAATTGCACGACACGAAAGGGTGTTACTAAAACGAGTAACGGAGTAATGAGTAACGAGTAACAGAGTAACGAGAAAACGAATAACAGCCAAATTTCGCCACATATAAATTTTCAATAGCGAGTAATGAACTAATGGCAAAACGAGTAACAGCCAAATTTAGCCACATAGAAAATTGTTCAAAAACAAGTAATAAGGGTAATGGATAAAGTAAGGATAATAGCCAAATATATAATATAAAATACATCTTAAAATCTTACCGTAAAAATGTCAAACAACAGTAATCGTCAATAAGTCAATTTCTTAGCCATTTTCAAAGTTACCTCCGATCCCATTGAGAGGCTGCTGATAAAGCCATTTATGCACAGACACTTACTTTGACCAGTTCACGACAAATGTTATGCTATTTCTTCGTGTAAACCACAGGAAGCCCAGTAAGATGGCACCTGCCTTTATAGTTTACCCTGCGAGCAGAGGGAATTTTATCTGGGCTAAAGTCTTCAAAAGAAAGAAGTTAAGGGAGAAAATTCTTCTTCCTCTTCCGACTTCTACAGGAAAAGACCTCTGCTAGCAGGGTAGCCTTAGTTGGGCTTACTTATGATCTTTTGCGAAACGATGCGATACGAGGCGAAATGAAACAATGCGAAACGATGCGATACGGATCTTTTGCGAAACGAACTCTACTGTACAATATGTGATAATTGTAATTCTTCACTCTCTAGAAGCTTCTTTAGTCAAGAACGAGCTATGTTATTGCCGTCGGAGCGAAGCGTAGCTTACATCAACCAATCAGAATGGACCGTTCCCACGGCTGAAATGGACAAGAAACGATCGCGAAATCAAAACATTTTTACATGGAAGATTGTCAAACCACTGGGTGAATCAGTAAAATTCAAGAATCAGAATCTCTATCACGTGTATATCTCAAAAGCTATGAAAAGAAAGCTCAAGAGTGTCGCAGTTTACTGGGAAGATAAACAATATTTTAGTCTTTCCATCCATTGACGAGATCTGATGCGCCCATGCATAATTTGACAACAAAGGTGGCGGCGGCCCACTGTTATTGCAAGGCCCTTGAAGCGTTGTCGTCAAGATTAGCGAATTTCCTGCTAAATGTAAGTGACAAAAAAGCCAATAAAGTAATATTTTCTGGTTCTCTAGCTGTCGCCCGCGGGGAAAACCCTCCATTACACCTTGGGGGAGGGGACAGTGACAAAACTCTCATTTCGTTTCGTAGATGATTATAGTTTTTTGTGAGAAGATTTGCTTAACAGAATTCCCGAAAACACATTTACTCGAGTATTCATGGATTTGGATGAGAGAATGAGGTATACATTTAGCAGGAAATTCAACGACAACGTTTCATATAGAAGACTAAAACCATGCAGGACGTCCTTGCAATAACAGCTAATGCCGCCACCTTTGTTGTCAATGGCCGGGCTCATCAGATCCGTCGTCAATGGCTTTAAAAAGCAGACTTTTGGGATGGTAAAGCCTCAGAGATCTTAACAGATGATTTGCTTCGATGTTTACAGCCGTAGCAGAAATCAGGTAATATTGACTTTATATTGTCGTGTTTTCACTCACTACACACTCATATATATAACACAGGTCGTTCTTGACCAAAGAGGCCTCTAGAGAGTGAATTCGAAGAATTACAATTATCACATATTGTACAGTAGAGTTCGTTTCGCAAAAAATCCGTATCGCATCGTTTCGCAAAAGATCATTTAAGCAGTCGATAGCGATGGTGTATGCTTGTTCCAGCACTCGCAAATAGATCCGTTGGATTACTTGTTTTTGAACAATTTTCTATGTGGCTAAATTTGGCTGTTACTCGTTTTGCCATTAGTTCATTACTCGCTATTGAAAATTTCTATGTGGCGAAATTTGGCTGTTACTCGTTTTCTCGTTACTCTGTTACTCGTTACTCATTACTCCGTTACTCATTTTAGTAACACCCTGACACGAAGTTCAATTACCTATTAATCTATGGTGTTCCATCCCCGCCAAAATTCAATTGTTCTATTTGACATTGTACTTTTTGTATTTTGGGCTACATTTCCCATTCGACATTTGACATGGCGTATTTTGTACACACCCTTCAGCATTGCATATTATACTTTTCAATTTCGATGTCCAACATTTACATTCAACATTACGCATTCGATGTGCCGACTTTTACTATTTTGCTTTGCTGCAATTTTGACTTGAACAGTTTAGCATTGGACATTGGACAATCAATTTCAATATTCATCATCATGACATTTGACATGAAACTTTTTGAATTTAACACGCGAGTTCTGGTACTCATAATGTATCACTGAATATCCGTACGGAAACCGCCAAAATTCAACATCATTGATTCGGCATGCATGTTTAGTAGTCGTCATGAACTATCAAGTAACATGGTGGATCACATTTCTTTATATCTTTCGTGACATAACAATTATTAACCCACCGCTTATATCTACACGTGGAGCAACGTCGCCAGTTGAGAATATATTTATCTCGTGCATGTTAATACGTAGTACGTGCAATTCACGACATAGTACATTTACTAGAAAGATGCGAAGGTTCACAGGATTATCTTGCCACGGCTTTTAGTGTTTTAAAATGGCTGTTTAATCGATGATCTCGCTGGATTGCTGCCTCCGCAGGAGAAGTTTTATCAGACTTTTTTATGAACTTCGAGGAAATCTATCTGTCTTTCGTGCTGCAGAGTATCGAAGCAAGGGGACGTGGTTTAGTGGGGGGGGGGGGGGGAATCGTGAGTCAGTCCGATCGGCCATTGGGGGGGGGGAGAGCGTTGGGGGGGGGGGGGGGGGGGTACTTGGTTAAAAAATGGTTAGGTATGTGTGGCGACATGTTCAGACCTGCACCCTGTTTTTGGATTTTGTCACTCGAAAATCTGGATTTACGAATTTCCCAAATAAAAAAACCTGGATTTACGAATTTTAATTGCCCTATACCACTATGACGTCACATCAAAACAATCTATTGTTTAAACGCTAAGGATCATGGTCGCTAGAGGGGGACAAAACAGCAACAACACAAAGGATTACCCAGATAAATGTATTTTACAGACGGTCTGAAAGCGATAAAAGTCACCAAACACAGTAAATATTGTTGGAAAAGCATCGATGAACATAATATCTGGAAACTAGCCAATTTGAAATCTAGCGAACCTCAGCAGAGTAGATTTAGTTCAAATTTCTATTGTTCTTCACGATTCTGTCCCCCTCATAAATAAGCCGTTACGTCATAATGGTATAGGGCAATTGACGATCTGATACGATGTATTCGTCAGGATATTTTGCCAGACTAACACTCTAACACCTTTACGTCTGACTGACGCCATTATTATTGTTCATGCGGAGTTTTACTGAAACGCCGATACCACATTATGCAAATTATTAAAAATTAATAAATGTTTTTTAGGCTACAACCTGGATTAATGATTTTTATGCGTTCATTGGATTAGAGAATAAAATGGCCCAAAACCTGGACCCTGTACCGCCGCACATATATATCATATAACTAGTCGTTGCTACATGCAAGTGGAATGCTGCGAGTAGAAGCTAGGTAGTAAATGCTAGTCTTTGTTAATGTATTATTTATTTGCAAGGAGTTTATTTGTGGATAATTTCATTATTTGAATGTTACTATTTGTGGTGTTCCTGTTGTTTTGGGGGGGGGGGGGTGAGGGGCATTTGTGTGGTAAAATTGTAAAATAACATTGTCAGAACTACTTTTCCCTGTATTAATCTATATTGGACAACAATGAATGGAAATGATCATATTTTTGTTGTATTTTTTATTTATAAAAACAATTTCAGGAACTCAATAAAACTAATGGCTATTGATCGAAAATAGCAAATTGTATTTGAAACAATAACAACTTTTAAGTTGTTAAAACACCCTAATAGGTGATTGTGCCTCAATGGGCTCTACCACAACGGGTAGATCAGTATTTGTCACCCTAATAGGTGAAACGACAATGGACGATTGATTTGCAAAGTCTCCCTCGATAGGCGATTTCATAGGCGATTTCACGGACCAGCAAGCACGATTGGGCAGATAGTTTAGCGACAATGTATCTGCATCTGGAATAAGTTGGTTTTCAAGGGCATTAAGGTACATCCTGTCTCGAGGGTCCCCAATAGGTTTGGCGGGACGCGGGATTGGCCATATTTTAAAGGCGGGATTCGGGATGCGAACTTAAAACAGAGCGGGAAGCGGGATTCTCAATTACGAGCGGTAGCGGGATTTCGTGATTTTAGGCGCCGGGATTCGGGAATCGTAAGTGTTTGCAGCGGGATACGGGTTTACAATTGACTTATGATCAGTTAATTATTGATCAGCGTATGAATAGACTTCTTTGTCGTTGTCATCGAATCCATTATCACTTTTTAAATGACCTTCGGTGTGTATTTTGATTTCCGTTTATCTGGACGTGACGTCACATGAAAAGAATATCCAGATGTCTTTTTTAGTCATATCATGTAACAGAGGTCACAGAGCATCACAAGCTAATACCTCACAACGTGCTTTACTGCTTTACCATTCAACAAATCTTTCAAAGTGATCTTCGACATCTTCTATTGAGACTATTGAGAAAAACTAAGAGAAAAAAATAAAATGTTAAGAAACAATATCGAACACTATACAGCAAGAATTAAACACGTACGTACCGGCGTTTGTTTACTTGGCTTTCATTCATTGCATAAAGGTATGTCTTTGACTTTATCCATACTTAATAATTAATCCAGAAACTGAAATTGTCGAATCTTTGGCGGAATCGGGATTTTCGTATAAAAACGAGCGGGATGGCGGGATTGCCAGCAAAAAAGAGCGGGATGGCGGGAACCGATAACCCCTATTGGGGATCCTCTGTCTCCTTCTGTTAATATTTCATCGATTGTTCGACTCCTCCAGTGTGGCAATTGGTACCGCGTGAGCTGAAAGACTCATAAAAGCACATTGTCTTCCCCTCGAAATTTCACTAAATCGTTCATCACCCTGATGACTGCTTCCAGCAACGAATAAAGATGCGAAAGACATTGTTGTTAACTTAGAAAAGAACACTTACCTTGCTATAAATGTAGAAACGAACCAGTCGAAGCACGATGTGGATTTTGCAATATAAACCACGAGGTCATGACCATTGACGTCATACTCAGAAATCATCTCGATCGATTCCTCAAATCTCGAATCAAGCTGGATAATAAAGAGCCCAGTGACACGCGTCCACACACAACACAGGAAGCCCATGTCCGGATTAGTTTCGCTGCTCGCTTCGCTCGCAGCAATTATTGGGAGTACCCCCCCCCCCACGGGGGGGGAGAGCTCAGCTAAAAATCGCCGGAACGACCTGAAATCTCTACCAGAGATCAACAACGACCCAAACAACACTACAGGAAGGTTAGAGTTCATTGGCTTTATTATTTACGGAGTTATCCACCAGAGCCTAAGGTTCCAAGAAAGCCTCTCATAGATACCTTGGGCTACCTGTGGATTGACAGCTACTCGGATAAAGGTAATTTTACAACAACAACTCCAAGATCAACATTTTGTGAACCTCCGCATCTTTCTAGTAAATGTACTATGTCGTGAATTGCACGTACTACGTATTAACATGCACGAGATAAATATATTCTCAACTGGCGACGTTGCTCCACGTGTAGATATAAGCGGTGGGTTAAGTAATTGTTATGTCACGAAAGATATAAAGAAATGTGATCCACCATGTTACTTGATAGTTCATGACGACTACTAAACATGCATGCCGAATCAATGATGTTGAATTTTGGCGGTTTCCGTACGGATATTCAGTGGTACATTATGAGTACCAGAACTCGCGTGTTAAATTCAAAAAGTTTCATGTCAAATGTCATGATGATGAATATGGAAACTTGATTGTCCAATGTCCAATGCTAAACTGTTCAATTTTACGAGTATTACTATTGATTTTCACTCATATGACCTCTTAATTATACTGACATGTTAACCTTAATGTTTTCACGATTGAATTTCTTCGACGGTTTTGAAGCAATCTGTTTTGATAAGTACGTTCGTGTCAGGCGGTGAATCCTGTTATCTTTTGCTTGCAGTCTTTGCAATAACGGTTGGTTGAATATGTTTCTAAACAAAGTAATGGTACTTGGTCATTCTTTTGTTCGTCGTCTGCATACTGATATACAGGATCATTTTGATACGAGAGCTGCCGCTGATTTTAATTTGTCAGAGTATATGGTCCGTTTATTTGGAAATGGAGGTCGGACCATTCAGAAATTACAAAAGCTGGATCTCGCTAATGTCGTCAGATATGCACCCAACATTATTATCCTGGAAATGGGAACTAACGATTTAAGCCGTATATCCCCTGAATTAGTTGGCTCCGAGATTGATGATCGATCTGCACACCAAAATGTCCGTACCAATTATAGGAATTTGCAAAGTTATTCCTCGTGTTAACGAAAAGTTTAACAGAAAGGCAAACTTCTAAATAATTACCTCTAAGTTGTTTTAGGTGATATTCCCAACACTTTTGTTTGGAGCCATAGAGGTTTAATGGAGCCGCGAAATAACATGCTCCTCCATGAGAGCATGTTGTGAGTTACACGTATCGGTAATTTGCGCTGACGTGTACAGTAGCGAGCGCCGTAGGCGTGAGTCAGTAGGGGGGTTTGGGGACACGGTCCCCCTGAAAATGTTGAAATCTAGACGGTCGAAAATGCTATTTCCAGCGTTCTGCAAGAGCTATTTGTGATTTACACGTATCGCTAATTTGCACGTGTACAGTAGCGAGCGCCGTAGTCGCTGAGTGAGATATCAATTTCTATCAATTACTGATATCAATTGATAATCAATTAGTTTTAAATTGTTATCAATCTCTACCACAGGAAACCCATAAAAAGATGCAAATATCCTATTTAGTTGCCTCAAAAGGAATGGTTGGGCTGCCTGTGGCTCACTTGGCAGCTTTGTCGTACTACAAGTCATTTCAACAAAAGGTGAGTCTGAACTTTTCTCGACTTTTTAGGAGTATTACTATTGATTTTCACTCATATGACCTCTTAATTATACTGACATGTTAACCTTAATGTTTTCACGATTGAATTTCTTCGACGGTTTTGAAGCAATCTGTTTTGATAAGTACGTTCGTGTCAGGCTATCTGTTATCTTTTGCTTGCAGTCTTTGCAATAACAGTTGGTTGAATATGTTTCTAAACAAAGTAATGGTACTTGGTCATTCTTTTGTTCGTCGTCTGCATACTGATATACAGGATCATTTTGATACGAGAGCTGCCGCTGATTTTAATTTGTCAGAGTATATGGTCCGTTTATTTGGAAATGGAGGTCGGACCATTCAGAAATTACAAAAGCTGGATCTCGCTAATGTCGTCAGATATGCACCCAACATTATTATCCTGGAAATGGGAACTAACGATTTAAGCCGTATATCCCCTGAATTAGTTGGCTCCGAGATTGATGATCGATCTGCACACCAAAATGTCCGTACCAATTATAGGAATTTGCAAAGTTATTCCTCGTGTTAACGAAAAGTTTAACAGAAAGGCAAACTTCTAAATAATTACCTCTAAGTTGTTTTAGGTGATATTCCCAACACTTTTGTTTGGAGCCATAGAGGTTTAATGGAGCCGCGAAATAACATGTTCCTCCATGAGAGCATGTTGTGAGTTACACGTATCGGTAATTTGCGCTGACGTGTACAGTAGCGAGCGCCGTAGTCGTGAGTCAGTAGGGGGGTTTGGGGACACGGTCCCCCTGAAAATGTTGAAATCTAGACGGTCGAAAATGCTATTTCCAGCGTTCTGCAAGAGCTATTTGTGATTTACACGTATCGCTAATTTGCACGTGTACAGTAGCGAGCGCCGTAGTCGCTGAGTGAGATATCAATTTCTATCAATTACTGATATCAATTGATAATCAATTAGTTTTAAATTGTTATCAATCTCTACCACAGGAAACCCATAAAAAGATGCAAATATCCTATTTAGTTGCCTCAAAAGGAATGGTTGGGCTGCCTGTGGCTCACTTGGCAGCTTTGTCGTACTACAAGTCATTTCAACAAAAGGTGAGTCTGAACTTTTCTCGACTTTTTAGGAGTATTACTATTGATTTTCACTCATATGACCTCTTAATTATACTGACATGTTAACCTTAATGTTTTCACGATTGAATTTCTTCGACGGTTTTGAAGCAATCTGTTTTGATAAGTACGTTCGTGTCAGGCTATCTGTTATCTTTTGCTTGCAGTCTTTGCAATAACAGTTGGTTGAATATGTTTCTAAACAAAGTAATGGTACTTGGTCATTCTTTTGTTCGTCGTCTGCATACTGATATACAGGATCATTTTGATACGAGAGCTGCCGCTGATTTTAATTTGTCAGAGTATATGGTCCGTTTATTTGGAAATGGAGGTCGGACCATTCAGAAATTACAAAAGCTGGATCTCGCTAATGTCGTCAGATATGCACCCAACATTATTATCCTGGAAATGGGAACTAACGATTTAAGCCGTATATCCCCTGAATTAGTTGGCTCCGAGATTGATGATCGATCTGCACACCAAAATGTCCGTACCAATTATAGGAATTTGCAAAGTTATTCCTCGTGTTAACGAAAAGTTTAACAGAAAGGCAAACTTCTAAATAATTACCTCTAAGTTGTTTTAGGTGATATTCCCAACACTTTTGTTTGGAGCAATAGAGGTTTAATGGAGCCGCGAAATAACATGTTCCTCCATGAGAGCATGTTGTGAGTTACACGTATCGGTAATTTGCGCTGACGTGTACAGTAGCGAGCGCCGTAGGCGTGAGTCAGTAGGGGGGTTTGGGGACACGGTCCCCCTGAAAATGTTGAAATCTAGACGGTCGAAAATGCTATTTCCAGCGTTCTGCAAGAGCTATTTGTGATTTACACGTATCGCTAATTTGCACATGTACAGTAGCGAGCGCCGTAGTCGCTGAGTGAGATATCAATTTCTATCAATTACTGATATCAATTGATAATCAATTAGTTTTAAATTGTTATCAATCTCTACCACAGGAAACCCATAAAAAGATGCAAATATCCTATTTAGTTGCCTCAAAAGGAATGGTTGGGCTGCCTGTGGCTCACTTGGCAGCTTTGTCGTACTACAAGTCATTTCAACAAAAGGTGAGTCTGAACTTTTCTCGACTTTTTAGGAGTATTACTATTGATTTTCACTCATATGACCTCTTAATTATACTGACATGTTAACCTTAATGTTTTCACGATTGAATTTCTTCGACGGTTTTGAAGCAATCTGTTTTGATAAGTACGTTCGTGTCAGGCTATCTGTTATCTTTTGCTTGCAGTCTTTGCAATAACGGTTGGTTGAATATGTTTCTAAACAAAGTAATGGTACTTGGTCATTCTTTTGTTCGTCGTCTGCATACTGATATACAGGATCATTTTGATACGAGAGCTGCCGCTGATTTTAATTTGTCAGAGTATATGGTCCGTTTATTTGGAAATGGAGGTCGGACCATTCAGAAATTACAAAAGCTGGATCTCGCTAATGTCGTCAGATATGCACCCAACATTATTATCCTGGAAATGGGAACTAACGATTTAAGCCGTATATCCCCTGAATTAGTTGGCTCCGAGATTGATGATCGATCTGCACACCAAAATGTCCGTACCAATTATAGGAATTTGCAAAGTTATTCCTCGTGTTAACGAAAAGTTTAACAGAAAGGCAAACTTCTAAATAATTACCTCTAAGTTGTTTTAGGTGATATTCCCAACACTTTTGTTTGGAGCAATAGAGGTTTAATGGAGCCGCGAAATAACATGTTCCTCCATGAGAGCATGTTGTGAGTTACACGTATCGGTAATTTGCGCTGACGTGTACAGTAGCGAGCGCCGTAGGCGTGAGTCAGTAGGGGGGTTTGGGGACACGTTCCCCCTGAAAATGTTGAAATCTAGACGGTCGAAAATGCTATTTCCAGCGTTCTGCAAGAGCTATTTGTGATTTACACGTATCGCTAATTTGCACGTGTACAGTAGCGAGCGCCGTAGTCGCTGAGTGAGATATCAATTTCTATCAATTACTGATATCAATTGATAATCAATTAGTTTTAAATTGTTATCAATCTCTACCACAGGAAACCCATAAAAAGATGCAAATATCCTATTTAGTTGCCTCAAAAGGAATGGTTGGGCTGCCTGTGGCTCACTTGGCAGCTTTGTCGTACTACAAGTCATTTCAACAAAAGGTGAGTCTGAACTTTTCTCGACTTTTTAGGAGTATTACTATTGATTTTCACTCATATGACCTCTTAATTATACTGACATGTTAACCTTAATGTTTTCACGATTGAATTTCTTCGACGGTTTTGAAGCAATCTGTTTTGATAAGTACGTTCGTGTCAGGCTATCTGTTATCTTTTGCTTGCAGTCTTTGCAATAACAGTTGGTTGAATATGTTTCTAAACAAAGTAATGGTACTTGGTCATTCTTTTGTTCGTCGTCTGCATACTGATATACAGGATCATTTTGATACGAGAGCTGCCGCTGATTTTAATTTGTCAGAGTATATGGTCCGTTTATTTGGAAATGGAGGTCGGACCATTCAGAAATTACAAAAGCTGGATCTCGCTAATGTCGTCAGATATGCACCCAACATTATTATCCTGGAAATGGGAACTAACGATTTAAGCCGTATATCCCCTGAATTAGTTGGCTCCGAGATTGATGATCGATCTGCACCAAAATGTCCGTACCAATTATAGGAATTTGCAAAGTTATTCCTCGTGTTAACGAAAAGTTTAACAGAAAGGCAAACTTCTAAATAATTACCTCTAAGTTGTTTTAGGTGATATTCCCAACACTTTTGTTTGGAGCAATAGAGGTTTAATGGAGCCGCGAAATAACATGTTCCTCCATGAGAGCATGTTGTGAGTTACACGTATCGGTAATTTGCGCTGACGTGTACAGTAGCGAGCGCCGTAGGCGTGAGTCAGTAGGGGGGTTTGGGGACACGTTCCCCCTGAAAATGTTGAAATCTAGACGGTCGAAAATGCTATTTCCAGCGTTCTGCAAGAGCTATTTGTGATTTACACGTATCGCTAATTTGCACGTGTACAGTAGCGAGCGCCGTAGTCGCTGAGTGAGATATCAATTTCTATCAATTACTGATATCAATTGATAATCAATTAGTTTTAAATTGTTATCAATCTCTACCACAGGAAACCCATAAAAAGATGCAAATATCCTATTTAGTTGCCTCAAAAGGAATGGTTGGGCTGCCTGTGGCTCACTTGGCAGCTTTGTCGTACTACAAGTCATTTCAACAAAAGGTGAGTCTGAACTTTTCTCGACTTTTTAGGAGTATTACTATTGATTTTCACTCATATGACCTCTTAATTATACTGACATGTTAACCTTAATGTTTTCACGATTGAATTTCTTCGACGGTTTTGAAGCAATCTGTTTTGATAAGTACGTTCGTGTCAGGCTATCTGTTATCTTTTGCTTGCAGTCTTTGCAATAACAGTTGGTTGAATATGTTTCTAAACAAAGTAATGGTACTTGGTCATTCTTTTGTTCGTCGTCTGCATACTGATATACAGGATCATTTTGATACGAGAGCTGCCGCTGATTTTAATTTGTCAGAGTATATGGTCCGTTTATTTGGAAATGGAGGTCGGACCATTCAGAAATTACAAAAGCTGGATCTCGCTAATGTCGTCAGATATGCACCCAACATTATTATCCTGGAAATGGGAACTAACGATTTAAGCCGTATATCCCCTGAATTAGTTGGCTCCGAGATTGATGATCGATCTGCACACCAAAATGTCCGTACCAATTATAGGAATTTGCAAAGTTATTCCTCGTGTTAACGAAAAGTTTAACAGAAAGGCAAACTTCTAAATAATTACCTCTAAGTTGTTTTAGGTGATATTCCCAACACTTTTGTTTGGAGCCATAGAGGTTTAATGGAGCCGCGAAATAACATGCTCCTCCATGAGAGCATGTTGTGAGTTACACGTATCGGTAATTTGCGCTGACGTGTACAGTAGCGAGCGCCGTAGGCGTGAGTCAGTAGGGGGGTTTGGGGACACGGTCCCCCTGAAAATGTTGAAATCTAGACGGTCGAAAATGCTATTTCCAGCGTTCTGCAAGAGCTATTTGTGATTTACACGTATCGCTAATTTGCACGTGTACAGTAGCGAGCGCCGTAGTCGCTGAGTGAGATATCAATTTCTATCAATTACTGATATCAATTGATAATCAATTAGTTTTAAATTGTTATCAATCTCTACCACAGGAAACCCATAAAAAGATGCAAATATCCTATTTAGTTGCCTCAAAAGGAATGGTTGGGCTGCCTGTGGCTCACTTGGCAGCTTTGTCGTACTACAAGTCATTTCAACAAAAGGTGAGTCTGAACTTTTCTCGACTTTTTAGGAGTATTACTATTGATTTTCACTCATATGACCTCTTAATTATACTGACATGTTAACCTTAATGTTTTCACGATTGAATTTCTTCGACGGTTTTGAAGCAATCTGTTTTGATAAGTACGTTCGTGTCAGGCTATCTGTTATCTTTTGCTTGCAGTCTTTGCAATAACAGTTGGTTGAATATGTTTCTAAACAAAGTAATGGTACTTGGTCATTCTTTTGTTCGTCGTCTGCATACTGATATACAGGATCATTTTGATACGAGAGCTGCCGCTGATTTTAATTTGTTAGATCTAGAGTATATGGTCCGTTTATTTGGAAATGGAGGTCGGACCATTCAGAAATTACAAAAGCTGGATCTCGCTAATGTCGTCAGATATGCACCCAACATTATTATCCTGGAAATGGGAACTAACGATTTAAGCCGTATATCCCCTGAATTAGTTGGCTCCGAGATTGATGATCGATCTGCACACCAAAATGTCCGTACCAATTATAGGAATTTGCAAAGTTATTCCTCGTGTTAACGAAAAGTTTAACAGAAAGGCAAACTTCTAAATAATTACCTCTAAGTTGTTTTAGGTGATATTCCCAACACTTTTGTTTGGAGCCATAGAGGTTTAATGGAGCCGCGAAATAACATGCTCCTCCATGAGAGCATGTTGTGAGTTACACGTATCGGTAATTTGCGCTGACGTGTACAGTAGCGAGCGCCGTAGGCGTGAGTCAGTAGGGGGGTTTGGGGACACGGTCCCCCTGAAAATGTTGAAATCTAGACGGTCGAAAATGCTATTTCCAGCGTTCTGCAAGAGCTATTTGTGATTTACACGTATCGCTAATTTGCACGTGTACAGTAGCGCGCCGTAGTCGCTGAGTGAGATATCAATTTCTATCAATTACTGATATCAATTGATAATCAATTAGTTTTAAATTGTTATCAATCTCTACCACAGGAAACCCATAAAAAGATGCAAATATCCTATTTAGTTGCCTCAAAAGGAATGGTTGGGCTGCCTGTGGCTCACTTGGCAGCTTTGTCGTACTACAAGTCATTTCAACAAAAGGTGAGTCTGAACTTTTCTCCACTTTTTAGGAGTATTACTATTGATTTTCACTCATATGACCTCTTAATTATACTGACATGTTAACCTTAATGTTTTCACGATTGAATTTCTTCGACGGTTTTGAAGCAATCTGTTTTGATAAGTACGTTCGTGTCAGGCTATCTGTTATCTTTTGCTTGCAGTCTTTGCAATAACAGTTGGTTGAATATGTTTCTAAACAAAGTAATGGTACTTGGTCATTCTTTTGTTCGTCGTCTGCATACTGATATACAGGATCATTTTGATACGAGAGCTGCCGCTGATTTTAATTTGTCAGAGTATATGGTCCGTTTATTTGGAAATGGAGGTCGGACCATTCAGAAATTACAAAAGCTGGATCTCGCTAATGTCGTCAGATATGCACCCAACATTATTATCCTGGAAATGGGAACTAACGATTTAAGCCGTATATCCCCTGAATTAGTTGGCTCCGAGATTGATGATCGATCTGCACACCAAAATGTCCGTACCAATTATAGGAATTTGCAAAGTTATTCCTCGTGTTAACGAAAAGTTTAACAGAAAGGCAAACTTCTAAATAATTACCTCTAAGTTGTTTTAGGTGATATTCCCAACACTTTTGTTTGGAGCCATAGAGGTTTAATGGAGCCGCGAAATAACATGCTCCTCCATGAGAGCATGTTGTGAGTTACACGTATCGGTAATTTGCGCTGACGTGTACAGTAGCGAGCGCCGTAGGCGTGAGTCAGTAGGGGGGTTTGGGGACACGGTCCCCCTGAAAATGTTGAAATCTAGACGGTCGAAAATGCTATTTCCAGCGTTCTGCAAGAGCTATTTGTGATTTACACGTATCGCTAATTTGCACGTGTACAGTAGCGAGCGCCGTAGTCGCTGAGTGAGATATCAATTTCTATCAATTACTGATATCAATTGATAATCAATTAGTTTTAAATTGTTATCAATCTCTACCACAGGAAACCCATAAAAAGATGCAAATATCCTATTTAGTTGCCTCAAAAGGAATGGTTGGGCTGCCTGTGGCTCACTTGGCAGCTTTGTCGTACTACAAGTCATTTCAACAAAAGGTGAGTCTGAACTTTTCTCGACTTTTTAGGAGTATTACTATTGATTTTCACTCATATGACCTCTTAATTATACTGACATGTTAACCTTAATGTTTTCACGATTGAATTTCTTCGACGGTTTTGAAGCAATCTGTTTTGATAAGTACGTTCGTGTCAGGCGGTGAATCCTGTTATCTTTTGCTTGCAGTCTTTGCAATAACGGTTGGTTGAATATGTTTCTAAACAAAGTAATGGTACTTGGTCATTCTTTTGTTCGTCGTCTGCATACTGATATACAGGATCATTTTGATACGAGAGCTGCCGCTGATTTTAATTTGTCAGAGTATATGGTCCGTTTATTTGGAAATGGAGGTCGGACCATTCAGAAATTACAAAAGCTGGATCTCGCTAATGTCGTCAGATATGCACCCAACATTATTATCCTGGAAATGGGAACTAACGATTTAAGCCGTATATCCCCTGAATTAGTTGGCTCCGAGATTGATGATCGATCTGCACACCAAAATGTCCGTACCAATTATAGGAATTTGCAAAGTTATTCCTCGTGTTAACGAAAAGTTTAACAGAAAGGCAAACTTCTAAATAATTACCTCTAAGTTGTTTTAGGTGATATTCCCAACACTTTTGTTTGGAGCCATAGAGGTTTAATGGAGCCGCGAAATAACATGCTCCTCCATGAGAGCATGTTGTGAGTTACACGTATCGGTAATTTGCGCTGACGTG